>JXTC01000117.1:536668-566753 GCA_002914845.1 Trema orientale
AGATATGGAATCCATTCCTTCCATTAGGAAGCTAGAAAGATGATTCCCTTGTGTATTGATTCAGGACTTGAACAGTTTGAGTACTCAATTTATAAATTAATTGTTCATTAGAGAATCAACGGTACACAAGGATAAAGATGTAATTGGAGAGGTAAACGGGAAAAAAAAATTTAAATGAATGTAGCAAAATGATATTAATTCCATTAAATTACGTTGAATTTGGCTAATGTATGTCTCATATATATAAATGTTGATGTAGATCCTATTATACGACCATATTGTTATATATATGTGTGCATATAAATTTAAATGAATGTATGTCCCCTTTAGGGTTTTCATAAGAGGACATGAGTCTTAATGAGGAATGAGATTTATCTTCCGCGAAAAGAAACAAAACTGCAATATCAGAATCAAACAAAAATATACGAAAGGGACATAAACACATCAATCCCAAAACCTTCACGGCAGGCAGCTTTTCTTCAGATTGAACTAGAAAACACATGTATATCACTCTTTTCAATATTATCCACCAAAAGTTTGATACATAATGACAAGCTCTCATTAATCTTATGAGGTCCCTATTTGCATTATTTGATTGACTGAAGTAAATTTCATAATATTACTATGAATGGTGCTCTGAAAAAGATGCATTTCTTATTTACTGAAGCATTCGAGTCACCATGCAATTACTTACTTTCAATTCGCGTTTTTTGAACTTATTGATTCATTTTTCTTATAATTTTCACATGAGAAATTATTTTAAGTCTCTCTCTCTCTCTCTCTTATTAGTTGGATTATTTCTTCAGACTGACCATATTTCCTATAAGGGTAAGTTTTGTTTTTATTTCTTGGACTTTGGTTTCGTGTACATATATGTATAGGTAAAAAAAAATACCTACTGGATTGGTGCCCATATATATATATATATAATTCTAACTTTGATCCTTGAAATTGAAATTGTGGCAATTCACTGCTAACTTCATAAGAATTAATCTTAACTTCTCTATCTCTAATTGACAATACTTTTAATGCCAAAACAAGCCAAAAAGGTACTGTTTATTCCATGAGGCGATCAACATCCAAGTACAAAATGGATCACTCTTTTTTTTTTTTGAATGGATCACTTTTACTCCTAACAATTATATAAATCATGAATAAGACACGGTTCAAGCCTCATTTGTCTAATATCGTTTACTCAATTCAACAAAATAATGATAGGGAATCAAAACAGGCTAAGTAATATACTTGTCGTTTACATATACTCTCATGAAGAAACCAGCTCTAGAAAAGACAGAAATAAATACACAGACCATAAGTCGCTGTCAATGGGCCGGGCCCTGCTAGGGAGCCCATTAAGAATCCTAAGTTTCCCTCTTTGCCTTTTGGTCATATTTGTTGGGAACAGTACACAGTTACAAGTTGTAGCAAAGGAAAATAAATCAAACACTTGCAATTAGTACTAGTTAGCTACTTGTTGGCTACAAACAAATAACAAGACAATCTTCACTTCACTACAGAAACCCCTCAAGAAAGTAAAAACTGAAGAGGAAAGGGGAAAAAAAAATGGTGGCATTATGGTAATTCCACCTTTGATTTAAGGTCATTTGCAGAAGATCACATAGATTTTATCAACACAAAGCAGCTTCCTCCTCAATTATTCTAAGCATGTGGTGAACCGCTGCTGCTATGTCATCTACTGAAGTGAGTAGGCACGCTTCTTCAACCTGCAAAGCATTAGAATTTTCAACATCTTTATAACCCAAAAATTCTCATTGAGTTTCCATCATTGCAACCCAAACAAACATTTCCAAACATGGAAAACTTCACAACTAAAAAAATCTAAAAATGGCAAAAAGAAATTTTCTTTGAAATAAAAATATTCTTTCTTCCATATTCTTCCCTCCTTATCACAATTATTGATGTCCAGCATGGATAAATATCCCCCACCAAACACATGTTCTTTAAAGTACACACCGACAATTATTCTTTCAAAACTCGAAAAAAAAAAAAAGAAGAACTAGAAATAATGGATGAGGAGATTTATTTTCTAATCATAATGTCACATCTAAATATCTCAAATATGTTAGGAGTTCAACATTTTGAAGATGGGATTTGATTGACTAAAATGTATTTCTTCATTTTTAAGTACTTTTTATTTGGTACGTCATGATAAATTTATGATATTATGCAGTATAGTCGACACAATATATTGACAATATGATATGTTCACTTTACCTTGACACTAACAGAATAGAGTACCAATGCATTCAAGGTGGTGACATTGAGGTGGAGGACAGTGAGATGAAGCGTCTGGAATCCGGCGATCAGCTTCGAGAGCTGTTTAGGGCTTCGCCGCGAAAGAATACGAAGATTTGCATGAGTTTCAATCAAAGTGACCTCAATATCAGCTATGGCTGCGTTAGTATTTGATGTGTACTTGTTGGAGATCTGAGACCAGGTGTACTGAGGATACACAAAAAATTGTGCAAAAGGGGGTGGCACTAGCAACTTCGGGATGCCCGAATTAATGTTACTACTATCTTCATGATCATGATCATGATGATCAGATCCTCCATTATAGTTTGTTCCTTGTAGAACTTGGAGCTTCTGAGCTTCAAGTGACTGTAAGAGATGTTCAAGTTCCTTTACAAATTCTATGGCACCACCTACTATAGAGGCTTGGTCACCCTACACACAAAAGAATAGTTAGATTATTAGTATGATTTGTTAATAATTAACATATGAGATTAATCGATAAATGGTAATTATTATTATAATAACTTGTTTGCATATTGATAAATGATTATTTTATTATGGTGAACATTAATTAATATTGGAAAGCTCATAACTAACTCTTATTATTTTATTGACTGATCACATTTTAGTAAAATATGAACCGTAATTCATTATTATATAAATATGTATTATTTTATCAAGCATAAATTTGAATTATAGATGGAGACCCTTCTATGCAGTACTTACTGCCAGACAGTTTCATCATCTATAGTGCTTCCTTTCTTCTTTGGCAACCAACCAAGAAAGAATCTAAAAGGACAACCAAAATGCAAAAGTGACGAGAAGATTTTAGAAAAAGGCAATCTCCCTTATTAACTTTAAACTCAATCAATGGTTTCTGAAATATTTCTCAACTTTCTTGCATGTATTTGAATGTCCGTAATCTAACTTTTCAGAACCGCTAGTACTAAAATGTCCACACTTCCCTATTCCGATGCTTAAAGTAATTACTCAAAGAATAAAAATTAAACTTTCTAATAAATGACGCGCACGATTATCTTTATACAATATTATGATTTTGATGGTGATACAATATGCATATATTAACTAATTGTGATGCTATACATCAAATTGAAAAGTATATGTAAAAAATTTAAACCAAGTGATAACTTTCTGGATTTGTAGTTACAAACAATATTTGACACTCAATTATGTTATTGAAAAAATTTAAGAACAGTTGGATAGATAGATAGATAGAGAGAGAGAGAAAGAGAGAAGAGTAAAACAAACCCTTTGGACATAAGATTCAGGCATTAGGGAACGCAAGACAGCAAGATGTTCATTCATTTGTTTCCTGCGATTTCTTTCAACGGCAATGTGAGTCATCCTTTGACTCTCAGCTTCTTCTTTGTTCTTGCAAACCCTTGGCTTTCTCCTCCGCTTCTTCCGTACTACTACAGCTCCCAAACTCTGCTTGATATCCCGGTGAGCATCATCATCATGGCCGCCAGCGCCTTCCCGCGGCATGAATTGGCGGTTTCGGATTCGGGTTGTGAAAGAACAAGTTTCTAAAGCTTCAACTTGGTGGTCTGGATGAGGAGGAGGAGGAGGAGGAGGATTGATTAGAGTAGTAGGCGCAGTAGTGTTGTCATTATTAAATAAGAAATTAGTAGTTGTTGTCTCTGAAGAATCCTGATAGCTACATGGGGTTGCCGAGATAGTATCATAGATAACGAAGTTGAAAAGCTCATTTGAATTAGATAATGCTTCCAAAGCCATTTTCTCTCTACCTAGTTATTTGGCTATTCACTAACACTTCGCTATTTTATACATCAGTGACGTCTATATATATGTCACTGTAATATATATATATATATGTATATGTTTATATAACCACTTCTGAAACCCCATTCTTCTCACAGGAGGGAGAGAGAGAGAGAGAGAAGGCTAAAATGATCATGAGTAAGGCTAACGTCATATATAACACAGGTCGCTCGTTTAAATAGTTTCAAAGTCCAAGTTTTGGACATATTAGAACACAGGATTAATTAATTATCATTATGCAGTTAATTACATGACAAGTTTTACTGACTCTGGTGATAATCATTTAACTAATCCTATGACTGCTTCAAACATCAATTTTGTGACTCACAATCACCTGCGGTAAAATGTAGTGCTGATTTCCGTTATTTATACTATGTATATGTACATATATAATATAGCTTTGGTTATTTGGCAACATTTCTAATTTTTTAGTGTTTTGTTTTCGAAAAGGATAGTGAAGAGTATATTGAACATAAGTAAAACTTGAAAAAATCTATATCAAAGTTAGCTGTCGTGCAGATAGATGCCAACTATCTTCATTTTTTATTTTTAAATGAATCCTATATCTTCCATTTTAAAAAAAAAAAAACAAAAATAAACATGTTAATAAGCTCTTAGCAAATTATTTTTGTTAAAATGATAGGGTATAACGTAGTAGAGGGTGAGTTAGAATATGAATCATATGATAAGCACGTGAGAGGGACAGAAAAGTTATCTGTGGTTTTTCCCTGGCCAAGGAGTGATGAATAGATGGAAAGAAAGAGGCCCCTCTCTCTCATCCTTGTTTTGGTTTTCCACAAAGTCTCTGGCAAAGCTTTCTCTGCTAAGAGAGGGGACTGTTTGTGGGACCCAAATCTATATAGAAATATGCATACAAACAACACAACGAGCTGTGCAAAAAGCTACTCCTCACATTCAAATCTGTGTTGGGTTTTGCAGGAAATCACTGTCTGGCTCACGTACCCCTAGATTCTCACATTCTAATTATTTGCATATAATTTTCTTGGAAAAAAAAAAACTATAGAATTAAATGATATATTAATAGAACTATAACATGTGCTTGACAACCCATTCTACATGAGTAACATGACACATGTCAAGCTTCAACCATGTTTATCACGTAAATGTTGGCTAGACGCCTAAATCAGACGGTGGATGTTCAGGTGATATTAATATATACATAATCTTATTAATTAATGATTACTTATGTATCAAAGATGCATTTTCAAATCTTTTCAAAAAAAAAATATGCATTTTTAAATAAAAATGTCATTGAGCGTTTTTGAGTGACAATGAATTTGTAAATGGGTTGATCTCTATTAATTAATTTTTGCCAATGTGTATGTTTGTAAAAGATAATACGCATCTCTGAAAAATATTTTCATTGGGAAAGCAAAGGAGAAAAATCAGTAATTACCTGGCTGGCTATGTAGAAATTTCATGATCGCCAAAATGGCTCATGACTGGAAGGTCAATGCAACATCAGTTGTCCATTGGTTTATGTGTCTTAAGAAGATAAAAGAACAAACGATCATAAAGACAAAACCCTAGACAGAAAGCACATCTACCCTAATTTGAGCTGATAATAACCATTGATTCTCTCTCTCTCTCTCTCTCTCTCTCTCTCTCTCTCTCTCTCTCTCTCTCTCTATATATATATATATATATAGATATATATATATCATGTTAGAATAATATTAGAAGTTTAGAAATATATATCGTCTTTCCAGAGATAGCCCGGCCTTAAGGTACACTGCAATTATTTTTGTGGCAAAACTGGTAGTAAGCATAATATACATGAGATACCTTAATTAATCAATAATTTAGGTATACAACAACTTTGTTCGGAAAGGAAAACTATCGTTTCCATACATATGTAATATGCATGGCAAATTTGGGGGAATAATAATTAAAACAAAGTGACAACGTGCAGTACCAATCACTCAAACGGTACACCTTAACTCCTAGCTAGAAAAGCCGTAACACTCACAGCTAAATTTGCAACCTAGGCTTCTTATTCTACGCACAGAATTTTTTTTTAAAAATTAAAAAGTACCTTGACGAGATTTAGAAAATTTTCTATCAATACTGAAGATTACAAAACCGTTAAATTGTTATAAAATTTATCACTCTCTTTATTCGTTGGGTTAAAATTGACATTTAGGTCTATTCACTGTTTGCGTATTTTATACTATTTCGAAAAAAAATAAATAAAACAAAAAACTCTTATATATGTTATGTGATAGAGAGAGAGAGAGAGAGAGAAGGGTCAGAGAAAAATTTTCCTTATCTGAAAGAATGGGGACATATGAAGGGGAGGATTGTCGACCTTGGACCATGGTCCAAGCTGTCAGACAATCTGCAGGGAAATCCATGTGACCGTCAGCTTCTTCTGATCTCGAGAAAAAGAGAAAATATAAAATCTTTGTAACTAAAAAACACCAATACCATCCATCATTCTAATCCTCAACCCAATTTCAACCCTACTATTTTCTCAACAAGCTTAACATCTTCATTTTGGTTAAGAGTGATACTAGTACATTCATTATTTGTAAAAATATATATATATATATATACACATAAGAAGAATGTTAAACACATTTTTTTTCTCATTTTTTTTTTATATTTTCGTGTAAAATATATATATATACACATGAAAAATATTAAACACACCATCTTTCTTATTCTCTTTTACACTTTCGGTCTCACAGTCTAACACATAAATTCTACTATCCAATTTGATATTTTAATAATACAATAAATTGTAGTAGAATTCACGTGTCAAATAATGAGACTAAAAGAATGCAAAAGAGAGTATTATTAGCATTCTTCGTATACATATTGTAAACATAGTATGAGTTTCAGCTTTAAAGGTGTAATTAAAAGTAATATTGCACCATTGATGCAAATTTTTGAGTGCAAAAACAATTAACTGTCCCTAACATTACCCTTTTGTCAAGATATTGCTGCCTACCTTGTTTCCACTATGCTCTACAGTACCATCCCTTTGTACATCAAAACAACGTACACAGACGTTAGGTCTCTTTTTCTTTGTTGTGTATTTTCCGGAATTTTAGAGCATCTGGTGTGGCTAGGAACGAAATAACACGTCCATGACACTAATGCCTATATTGCCTAGCATGCCATTGGGACCATTTCATAGCTTGTTCATGATCTGTATATCTTTATTCGAAATTTCTAATGCGACATCGTATCATATATCTTTATTCTAACGCAACATCATGTCATCGAATAACGATATCAATTTAATAATAACAAGAATGTATCAAGACTCACCTCAATCAGAAAACTTAAGACTCTTATAAATATTCTTTTCTCTTTGAAAAGTCAAACAACCCGAATGAATGTATAAAACAAAGGATATACTGCAAAAATATAGCTCTGAGGTCTGGGTAATGTAAAATTTAAACTTTAAATTTTAAACTCCGCAAAATAATTAAAAATATCTAAAAATTAATATTCTGAATTGACTTTTCAAATAATTAACTGAAAAAAAAAAATTCTTAAAATTAAGAAAAATAATAAGAATTAATCCAATTTTAGTGAAATATATTATTATTTTTTCGTTGCCAAATTGGTCAAAAAGTCAATCAAAAGTATTAATTTTCAAAAATTCTTAATCTTAGGATATTATTTTTTAGAACTCAAATTCCAAGATTTAAATTGTAGAACACTCAAACTTAAGATTTTTTCTTCTTTTAGCAATTCTTTTTTTTTTTTTTTAGCAATTCACCCTGAAACAGATGAGCTTAAATTCTTGGTTATTTACTAATAAATAGAGAGATTAATGAGATGAAACTTATTAGTGCCTCTATGCTGAACTTACAATCAGATTAAAATGATTATTAGATTTGAGAAATACTAAAGATACTCATCTTTTTTCATCAAAATTTTACACAAGATCATATCTTACCTCCAAGTGGACCAGAGTATTGAAAGTTGGAAAGAAAAAAATGGTGCAAAAAATGAGTATTTCTAACATTACTCTTAAACTTTTAATAACATCCTTTCCTAAAGACTCATCTTTCGAGGAATTGTATCATCAGAATAACAAGTAGATAAACAAACTTGATGCCAAATCGTGGAACTTGTCAAGACAAACGATGTTTATGAGCAGAAATTTAAAATTTCCGTGCATTTTGGTCCTGTTTATGCCAGCCACTCATGTCATAACACTACGTGGAAATTCTACCAAAACTTTAAACGAATACCACAAAGATCTAATAGTCCAATAAAAACAGATAAGATAAATGCATAGGCGATCAAAATAGATAAAGCTGTTATTGGTGATGCATAAAGGGTATTCATGGACAAATTTACCAGACCGGTGAGCACGTTTGCCTGAAGAACAAGGAAAAAAAGCAGCAATTTCACCATGTTGAGCATGAGAGGAGAAAGAGAAGGATTTAAATCGGATGATGAAAACAGGAGGATTTGTAATTTACCAGAAGAAAGGTGGCCAATAAATTCCGATTACAAGCTTGTTCAAGCACGGAAGTTTTGCTTCCAGGGATAAAATCCGAGAGCATTAGTATTCCTAATACCTGAAGAATGCGTGATAATTCAAGTTATAAGTGAAATAACATCTGGATAAGGATATAATTATAAGTATTTACAAAAAAAGAAAAAGAAAAAGAAAGAAAGATTAGACATTATAATCTGCAAAATCAGGAACATGGTGCTTGAATAATTGCAGGCAGTTAAACCAATAGACATTATGGCGTGATCTTCTGAATTACAGAGGACAAAGCAAAAGGAAATAAAATCAACTATGGACAGAACACCTAGTCCTCTATCCATACCAATGTCAAATATGGTAATAAAACATAAAGATTTATAAGATATGAGTAGACAAATATCGACAAAGAATGAGTGGGAACTAGTTATGAATTAGTCTAAGATTTGGTGTCCAATCATTAAGACATGTTCAAATAAAGAAAACCCGAAGGATGATGAAGAGCATTAACTTACTTTTCAAAAAAATTAAAACACTGACTCCAGAAAATTATAAATGAAAACAGGTAATTAATACAAATGCAGTTGTAGGGTAATTAAAAAATCCCTCCAAGTCTTAAATTTTGGTTAATCTATCTCATTATCTTGCATTATTACATAAAAATCCCTAAATGCAGTTGTAGGGTAATAAAAAAATCCCTCCAAGTCTTAAACTTTGGTTAATCTATCCCATTATCTTTCATTATTACATAAAAATCCCTTTGGAGTTGAAATTATTTGAACAAGAATCTGTTTTGGCAATCAAACGCTCTTCTCATAAGTAGCAATCAAATCTTTTTTATTAAATGAGGATAAATGAGTTGAATTATTACTACAGCAGCAAGAGAGATGATTCAGATTTCAGAAACCTCTCTCTTTTGGCTACAAAAAGCTCAGCATTGATCTAACTAAGGGAGTTCTGTAGAAATAATTTCAGATCCAAAACATTGTTTATTTTATAGTGCATTAGACAAATAAGTCCAGCCAAATCTTATAAACCTGGACTTTATAGATTACCACTGTAGTCTTTATCCAACAATAATACTTACGAGTTTGGTATACATAAAATATATAAGCGTATTATGTAAGAGTTAGGTTCATTTATGAGCGAATAACCAAAATCAACAAGAAATGAATAGCAAGTAAAAGGAAAGTTGAATCTTTGCTGGAGCACATAAAAGGCCTCAATATTTTATTCTCTTAAGACTCGTAATGTGAAGTGGATGATATGATAAGCCAATGACATTTTAGATTTTGAAATTCAATGGAGATGGAAAGAACCTGCAGATTTACAGCTAAAACCATGGTAGTATATGCCAGGTTGCACTGCAGAAAGAGTTTTGAATCAGTTTCCATCAATTAGTAACACCTCCAAAACTAATCAAACAGTGCAAGTACACCCTACCATTCTTCTGGAAACTCTCTCAACATGCCTGTCTATAAGCATGGTCGATAACCTAAACATGCATCAGGAAAGGGAATTAGGAAAGCCTCTTCAATAATAATAGTACAGAAAAGGATATGGTGCTTGAGCTTAAGTACCAGAACAGAAGAGAAAGTATCCCGACTCCAATCCTTGCCCATTTGTTGCTTCTCATTCGAGATGCCTGGTTCTGAAAGAAAAGAAAGTTTCCCAACTGGACACCAATAAGGTAAATACCCCAATAACCTGGGAGTAAAAAGCAATATATCACTTGAAAAACATAAATATTTATATCAGACAAAAACATCAGAAAGTCATATAACTAACTTCCATAATAAGACATCCTTGCACTGCTATTAAGCATTTTTTGTCATAAGAGTGTTTAAAAATTTTGAGAGAATTAACACAAAATACTATTTTTGCCAACCTTTTAGCTCTGAAGATTTTTAGCGCCCAACTTATTGGATATTTCACAATGTTTACCTGCTGATTTTAGTTTATACCCTTCCTGTACAGTATCTTCACCACCTAAGTGTACGTGTATTTGATACAAATACAGATGTACCAGGAATTTTACCTTAATCATTCTACCCATAATGGGGAATGGCACCTAAACTCCAGTCCTTCAGTTATATAGTGTATCAGATGACAGATCCCTAAGACACAGATGATGAATGGCTCAAAATCTGAGCGAATCTGAATTGATTTGTAAGATCTTTTCATTACAGAACGCGTATAATAGTCATTTTTTACACAAAACGTAAAAAACTGTTATTTTAATAAAACAAGGTTATTATCTTAAATGTCAATTCTACAAAATCCAACCCCAGTTAAATGTAAAATTATGTACCAGTACTATATGCTCTCTTAGGAGTTCAGAGGTCATCGGATTTCAGAATCCAAAATTGGTTTGAATAAGATCCAGTAAACATACCAAATATACTGAAAAGCCCCTCCTTATTTTGGCTGATTAGATCAGTTCCCCTTTCATTAGAGAGAAGGTACAAATTTAACCCTTGCATCAAGCAACCTTGGTAGCCTATCAATTCATGAATTTCAGAGAGAATAAAAATCATTTTCAAAAAACATAAAATACAAACAAAAGTAACTAATTGGAATTATACCTACTAGAATCAGTAAACCGAGAATTCCACAATATCGTGGAGGAACATTGATTATTGATGTAAGAATTGATATGGCAGCGAGTGTGAAAAAGAAATTCCAGTGCACACCATATTCACCCACATGAACCTACAATGATATATGAACATAAGGGTCTCATGTATTCTTTACAAGGTAAAAGATAAACTATCTAACCATCTTGACATAGAGATGCATGAAACAACATCCAATTACTTGTATGACAGTTCTGATGAAAATTTTCCGTCAGAATCTAAGGGCATCGTGCTTTTATCACCCATACCTATCAGTTATCAGAAGCTTAAAGAATTCACCCTCATTATTGAAATGGTTTGTGGGGTTGTGAGGCTTCAATCTATTTTGTAACTTACGGTTTTTCCATCATATGCATGATTGTTTTACAAGGAAAATGCAATTGAAAATCAATTAATGTTTAAGGTATATCATAATGTCCTCAACACCTGGTGTTCAAAAACTACACAAAATTACATATTCATCCACATATCACTGGCATAAGATACTCAGAAAACTTAATAAATTGTAGTTTGCAAATAACTTGTAGTTTGCAACAAATTGTCACCTATAAAATTATAATGTCCAATAGCAAGAAGATATCTGTTAAGAGTATTTCCATACGAGATGTAAGAAAGGGAAACTCCAATAAAAAGAAAGAGATGTAAGATAACTGGGTGGATCTCAACCTAAATAGGTGGTGATTCACTACAAGGAGAAGACAAATGTGGAAAAGAAAAATCCTAACCTGATAGTTAACACCTAGAGTAGATAGGAGACGAGCAAAACCTAGGATGAGTAGTGGACTTGTGGATTGAACGGCAGTATGCAATTTCCTGAAAGATAATCGCAAAAAATGAAATAAAAAGACATACCATAATGACTGAAAATTAATATCCAAGTGCAGAAGTCAAAGAACTAATTTTTCTCAAAGAAATTTGATTTAAAAGAATACATATGACTAATTCATCATGAGTCTCTAAGGCACACAGAGAGAGCTCAAAATCAATAGGTTCAAAATAATAAAGCCCAAAGTGACTCACAGAGAGAGAGCTCAAAATCAACAGGTTCAAAATAATAAAGCAAAAAGTGACTCACAGAGATAAGATATTACGTGCTTGCCGTGAAACTAGAGAATTTGCTAGCACAAATGAGCCAACTCCAATATCCATCTGACAAATTCAAATACATGAAATACTCACTAGTTGAATTAGAGAAATTCAAGAACTTAAAAGAAATAAACAAACAAGACAAATTTTCACAGGAATCACAAATCTCAACTGCATAAAATTGAGGTATAGAGATAGATAGATAGATAGATAGATAGACTCTTATTCTCAAGTAGTCATTGATCACAAAATGAAATATAACATTGTTCTCCAGCAATACAATTTCATCCAAATATAAATCAAACTAGGTGAAAGAAAATGTGATTGACAAAGTTGCTTGGCCACATTACAAAATTTTCCTCTAAAAAGGAGGTTAGTTATTAAAATTGATAACCTGCCCATATAAAAAAAAGCTGACGTAGCAGATCCCCTATGTCGGTCAATTCTATTCCAACTTTTTGTTTAATAATTTACAGGAAGAACTATGTTAAGTGGCTGTAAAAGCCTCATGTAAACAGAACCGAAACAAGTTGTTAATTGGAGACTAGTCATTGATTAATGGAAAACCAGGGTTCAGAGAAACTCACCAAGCCAGTACCGTAAGTTTCTGTCTTGGCATATCTTCTAGGAAATATTCTGAAGTCAACGGCCAAGATACATAAGCATGTTACAATCATCTGCATCAATCACTTAAGGTCACAATAAATGCACAAGTAAATATAACTGAACCAAATAAATGATCATTAAACCATGCAAATGCGAGTAAGACTGCATACCATCGAAACCCTGTACGAGGAGATATTTGTCCTAAGAGAAAGGGGCCCTCCATTCGCAGAAGGAGAAAAAGGTATCGACCTGCATTGAAGCAGGTGTAACTTGTATCAACCATTCAATGTAAAACAGTTACAAACATGCCACTCATGAAATGGTTTATAGCATTCTGATCGCATGTAAAATAATAAGGGGGGAAAAAAAAGAATTAGAAACAGCATCTGCTATTCAAGTTTTCACCTTTTTGATGCAACAACAAAAAGCAAAAACAACGTCATCAAAATCACCCATTGATACACCCAATCTGCTAAAACCTGTTTGCCACTGATAATGATTAGAAAGTAGTTTATAGAACAGATATATGGGCGTCAGAAAAATAAACTGTTTAGCTTTGAGACGGAAACCTACCCAACTACCTCATAACACCACAATACCAATATGGAAACTTTTATTATACATTCCAAAGGCATTAGTTTTTGTAAACCAAAATGCCCATAAGGTTTTCGATAAATCAAATTAGGTAATACTGGGGTTTGTTGGGGCGGGGAGTGGACTAAGTTACTTCACATAAACAACTATGTTTAGCTCCAACCAGAGGTCTACAGCCACTTGTGAACACTTACAGTGAGAAATAAGAGGATGGGAAGCACAATGAGAAGAAAATCCAGAACCAACGTGGCCGTGTAATCCCCCAAAGTCTTACAACGAACTACTGCATCACCATTTTTCTTCAAATTGGTTTCTGCAATCACAGTATTTGAGGAAACAAATTAAAAGATAAAAATACAAAAAAAAAAAAAAAAAAGCTAACAATATCTTTCATAATCAGCTAAAGAAATAGAGAAAGCCTATGCTAAATAGTAAAACGGGAACTATTTCCAGAACCCAGAGGTGACAAACAGAATCGAGGTTCAAGGCACGTAATCAACTACTTATAGACATTCAAATCTTATACTACTGAGCTTCAAAATAATTTTAACCTCAAAGTAGGTCTCGACTTTCAGTTTCCTATGCTATTAAAACAGAAATTACGTAAGCGGAAGAGTACCCCCTTTTTTCTAAAAAATTCATCACAAGTTTACAACACAATAAACACCATTCTCTCATTCGATCAAATTCCGCATAAAAAATTTATGTTTGGCCATTCTAGTGTTATCCAGTCTTCTTCCTAAGCAAAAAAACCACCAATGCGCAATCAGCGCTAAAACAAAGTGCGTTCGACTTCTGAAATCGCAGTAAAAGAGTTTAAAGCCTTCTTCATTTGCAAACCGCAATCAATTCTAGAACTCTTTAATCTAGTAAGATTCGCGTACGATGTAACCGCAAATTCAGATATTTAAGAGCATGAACAAGAGAATATTTCGAACTCCAAAATGCAAATGACCTAAGTTGAGGAAAAGCAACTACATATCTACCTCTAAGAGTAAGACAAAAAAGAATATATATATCAGCAAGTAAAACAGTTGGTAACAAATTAGAAAGTTTACCAATGATTTGATCGGAGGCGAATGAGTGGCGCAGAAGAATCAGAAGCTGAAATGGAAGAAGTAGAAGAAGAAAAATTAGATATTTAGATGAGATGAGTATAAGTATGAGTAAGAATAAGAATAAGAAGAGGAAGAGGTAGAGGTAGACATAGAGTGACATACAGGGACTAATGTGGAGAGAGCAGCGATTTCAAGCATGGACGATCCATTCAAATTGCTCACAAATCTTTTCATTTCATTTCCCACATTACACATTTAAATAAATTAATTAAAAAAAAACCATAACGAATAGAATTAAATAAAATTGAATCAAATCAAAGAGAGAGCGAGAGATAAATAAGTTACTCTTCTTTAAGTAGCTTGTTGGGATTAAGAGAATCCATGGATGGAGAGCCGAAAGTGTTCCTGGGAGAGCTACTGAGGAAGGGAAGGAAACCCAATTTGGTTCTAACTCGCTTCTACACCCCCTTCTTCTACTTGTACTTGTACCAACAGAAAAGGTCAGTAGTATATTATAATTTATGAACAAATTAGTAAATAATATTAATTATGTAATGTGCATAAGGGTTTATTGAATTTATACCGTCGGATCTAAAAATAAAAGGTATATAATTTTTTATTATTAAATCACCTTTATGTAATCACAAAATGGGGAGAAATTTTGAGTAAAAAGTCAAATCTGCTCTCAATAAAAAGACCCAACCACTAGACCTTATTTTAAAAAAAAAAAAAAAAAAAATTGGTTTGAAGGTTAAAAAAAGGGAAATTACAAAGTGTGGTTTTTTTTTTAATTCATATATACACACACTGATATATCGATTATTTTTTAACAATATTTAAAAAATAGATATTTAATTAAAATAGGTCCAAAATTTAATCATTGTCCGATAAAACTTATCCAATAATCAACCTAAATTATCATAACCATCACGTTTTGGTAAACAAAATTAAATTAAAAAATAAAAGTAGATTAATTTATTATTTTCTTCAACGTAAAATATTTTAACGAGAAATTTGAAAAAAAAAATGTAGTTGTCATGACTAATCAAAAAACAAATATGTTTTTTTTTTAATGATCTAGGTTTAAATTTTTTAACTTTTTATGTTATACTAAGCCAACACAATTTTGATAAGGTAAATAGCAATATTGGTTCCCAACGAATTACAAATTCGGTATGAATATTGGTCGTTAACCTTTTCATTCTGCCATTCAAGCATCTGACTTTTTTCTTTATTGGCACCGTCGGTCTTTTTGGTATATTCCATCCAAAATTTTATTAAAATTCATTTGAATAGGAGAAATGTTGCGCCACTAATCCCTATTATTTTAATTATTTAGTAATTCGGTCTCTAACTTTTTTTTTGGTATTTATATATCTAATTAATAATATTGTATTTACCAATTCTTTGAATTTAAAAAAAAAAACACAAATATTCTCTGATTCTTGCAATATTACAGGGACATCTCTCAAAATAAAAAATAATTATAATGAAACCATTTAGTAAAACAAAAAACAAAAAACAAAAAAGCATACAATTATTTATTTTTTTAGAATAACATTAAAAAAATGGAAAAAGCTATAAAATTTACAGGCTTATTAGCTATTTTGTTTAAGTAAATAATTAGTTATTTTTTTATTAACCAATTCATAAGTAAGTGAAAATTTAATTACCCAAATTTGACGAGTAGAAAAATATGTACGTAAAATTTTTTTAATTTTAAAAATAATAAGATAATTATTTTCGGTCCATAAGACATACTATATTTTAACATAAACTAAGATATGCCAGTGTAATTTTTCATTTTTTTTAATATGATTCTCAAATGAATTGTTTCTTTATATATCCATCTTTGAATTTTAATTTTCTAGAAAAAAAAATAGATAACAGTAACAGAAAGTATCACGACTAGAAAACAAAAATATTTTAAATAAATAATCCTTGGCTCTAATTGTCACGACACGAAATCTAAAACCGTGACTTTTAGTAATTTTATGTTGAAACAGTGGTAAATAGTGATTTTCTAAAATTCCAGAAAATTGAATACTTGAAACTTTAGATTCTAGTCCTCAAAAGTGAGTAAATTACAAAATCATGAAACTTTCCATTTCTTTTAATTTCTCAAGAAAATCTTCATTTAAAAAAATTAAGAGAAATTATAAATAATTAGTTTAGAAACTTTTACTAAATCATGGAACTTAATGTAGCGTTCAATTTAAAACCTTAGGCACAAAGTCCAAATAATTTACATAAAATCATTTGTATTTCTGAGTACTCAATTTAATGCCAAAATCATACTCATACATTTACTTAGTAAATACACTACTATTGGCTAAATAAATTTGACATAGAAAGGAAGAGATGAAACAGAATAGGAACCAACCAATGACAAGGTAGGAAATGGCACGCTTATGCCAAATAGGCTTATCAAGCCACCAAGATAATTACCCTAAATATAAATCATCTGAAAGTAGGAGGAAGTAGGAGAGTGAGCACATGAATGCTCAGTAGAAAATCGATTATAAGTTTTTTATACATAAGAAATATACTCACGTCGAAGGTCCTACATGGTTAGTGTTCCATTCAAAACAGTTCACAAAACTCAAGTGAAAATCATAGTCCAATAGTTCAAACATTCCAAACCATTATAAAACATCCATCAAAACTAGTACATATCTATTTAAGTCTTCACAAGTGCATTGAATACCACCTAATTCCGTAATGTCTAATGTATATGACATACGTGAGTTCCAGTCATCTATGTGATGACCGTGAGTTTTATTCCAGCCACTTATTTGGTGACCGTGAGTTTTCTTTCTTTTTTTCTTTTTATTTCTTTTTCTTTTATATTCCAGTGTTTTGTTTAAATACTGTGATTCCAGTGTCCTTTTGGTACACTATGATTCCGTTGGCGCCACGTGAGATGTATATGTAATGCAAATGCTATATGAATGACATGAATCATAATCTGTACCACTTCTACAAAATCACAAAATAACCATGCAGTATTCTTTAATCAAACCATGTTCAGTCCTCAAAATTGAGTTTTTAAGCCGTTTTGGAATTTCTATAAATTTCGGCATTATAACAACCATTTTTGATCAAAATCCAATTTTCTGCAGAAAACATTTTAAAACAGTATATATGACACGCCAACCAGTATGATGTGTCTCCTAGGCAGTTTATATCTCAAATCAGGTCAAAAACAGATATAAACACAATTTTTATAAATAATTTCACGAAATTCCATACTTATCAAAAATATGTAAATTTATAAATTAAACTGATTTCAGAATCAAGTAATCGAATCCCTACCTTAATGGAGTGTCAAGATAGCGTTACGTCGCTATTGAAAGCGTTTGACGTCATTTGGCGGTCGTTTGGATGGTCGAGGGTCGTTTTCAAACCTTTTAATCGATAGGTTTGAAAACTCGATTTTCAATTGGAGTTTCAGATCGTGAAACGGACTTCACTACTGAATTCAAAGCACCCAAAAATACGAGGTTAGATATATAATTTGACTGATTTGGGCTCGGACCGAACCCGAGCCCATAGCACACAAATCGAGACGATTTAAGCCGTTAGATTTAGATTTTCTTGCCCGTCACCAAATATAGACAATATATATCAAAACTCTTGTTTTCACTGGTACATCACAAATATGAGGTTTATTTTACGATTTAACGGTCGGATTGACAAATGTAAATATAAAACTAAAATAGCTCAAAATTGACCAAAAATGGCAAAATTCAATCCGGGCAATACTGAGTCAAGATATATATACCACATTGAAGATCGTGACGGGACGAGTTGAACCGGACCGGTTTCAAGGCGAATGGACGCCGGAATCGGCGTCAACGCCGGAGAACGTCCGCGGCTGCTACGCGTCACCGGCGGCAAACCAGGCCGTTTCAGGCGACGGGACAACTGGCGCTAGCTTCGTCCTGAGCTGGGATGTCGACCGCGGGTGGTGGCGGCCTCGAAGACGCCGGGAAGTGCCTCGTAGGAGGCTCGCCAGAAAATCGGCGTTTTGGCCGGTCGAACGAGAGACAGAGAGAGATATCGGGTGGGGAGGAGAGAGAAGAAGCTGGGAAAATTAAGGGAGCACGTGTCCATCAATATATGGACTTTCAGTTTTGTTAAATAGTCCCTAGTTCAAAAATCTCTACACTTAAGTTCTCCAAAATTACAAAATAACCCCTAGTTTCGGAAATTCTTTCAAATAAACCCAAATTCAAATTTAAGTAAATTATTATTATTATTGGTGAAAAGACTAAAATACCCTCATAAATTAAAGGGTTTTACAATAATAATTTTTTAAGAAAAATCCGTGTATTTATTTAAATATTGTTTATTTTATCCTCCTACTTTACAATATCACTACTCTTTAAACTATGTTTTGCATTAAAAAAAATTTAAAAGATCGATGTATGCAATAGAGTTAATTAGAAATATAAATGCCAGAAAAAGAAACAAAAAAAAAATATAGATTAAATTCCTAAACAATTGAAATAATATGTATTAATGGGACAAAATTTCTCTTATTCAAATCAATTATAACGGGATTTTGAATAGAATATATCAAAAAGACTAAGAGTGTCAACAAAAAAAAATAGGTAAATCATCGGGGACCAATGGTGCCATTCGATTTAGATTTGTTTGGTTCCATGTTAGTTTGACAAGCTATCGTGTTGGAATCTTTTTTTCATATCAAGGGTAAATTTTTCCAAAGTAACACATCTTCGTAAATCGTGATTTGGTAATAATGAAAATCAAAGTTTTTAGGGGAAAAATTGTAATTACAAATATTTTACCCCAAAATTTGTCAAAATACAAAGTATTCCATGATAATTATTAATTTTGTTTTATCCTAAGTTCTGAATTTTTCATTCCAGTCGAAATCTATTCTCAAAGTACCTCTCTTAAGTACTCAATAAAACCCAATAAAATGAGTGTTAAAAAATGGTTATTCTGGACCATCTTTAATGCAAAATACTAAAAAATGGTGTTCCAATGTTATATTTGAAATGACTTGTTAAATTTAGAATATATTTTAAATTTTGCTTCTATAAATGTATGCTAAAAAAAATGCTATTTTGTATCTAAACACTATTTTTATTTACAATTATTCTTTTTTTTGCTATTAATTCCTATTATTATACGATCTAATTATTGATGGTAAAAGCTCCATTTATTTACCTACCAATAAAATCACTGATATTCCTTTTTTTTTTTTTGAATAAACACTTGTATTCTATTTAATTGAGCAAACTTTTTTGTAAAATCACTAAAAAAAATGTAAAGCTTGTTGAGTATGATCTTAGAAGGAGATTTTGATGAAACCTCATTTGATGAAGAAGTTAAGGGATTTCTAATTTATAGGATTTAGTGATAATAATATTATAGATAAAATTTAATTAAAAAAGGATAAAAAAAAAGTATACATGTATTAAATTGGACATATTGTAAAATTTATACATATTTTTAATTTAATAAAATGGCAATATTGTATTCAAAGATGCTAAAATTAAACTGGCCATATTGTAAATAATGATCATATTATGAAATGTAATAAATGATGACACAATATTGTAAAATCTAACACATACTAAGTGACAAAATTACAAACTTAAACACATGTAGTAATGGTAATATTGTAAATTTTGGCACATACTAAAATTTAGCATGTGTTATTACTTGTGTTATATTTAACATAAGAAATTAATAGAAGGTGCTTAAAAAATATGTTTTTTTAATGGAAAAATATGTTATATTTGACATTCCATTAAATTTTTTTCTTTTTTTTTGTAAAATATTAAAATTTAACATTGACATGGATAATAGAATACCCGTCGGAGATGCTCTTACATAAATAATGAAATTCAAGAATGTCAAATATTGCATTAACAATTAATTAGTTGATAGCACCTACAAACAAACTTGGTTGAGAACTATCACTCCCACCGAAACAAATTCCAACATTTGTCACTTTTCATTACTTAACTATAACCAATACGAACTACCAAAAATAGAAATAAAAAACGAAGACAGTGTTGGTTTTTTGAGTCTATCTGTCGACATCGGACTAACCCTTAGGACATTCTACCCTCATCCTTCTCACAAGACTCGCTCAACTATAGTTTAGCTTCCTACCCAAGATCCATAACCAAACCAAACCAAATTAAGAACCTCATCATTTTGCTAGCTCACAACACTTCCACATGGGCACTCTCTCCTTTTTCCTCTCTTCCTAGTGACTCACACCAAACCAAAATAACCAAAATAATTCCAATAATAATAATAATAATAATAATAATAATAAAACAACGAAAGAGAAGAGAAAATTCCAACATAAAGAAAAAACATAACAATTTCTTTTTCTCTCTTTGCTTTTAAAGCTTTAAAATTAATCCAACATTTTCTCTCTCGTTTTCTTTTCTCCCTTTTTTTTTTCTTTTTTTCCTGTCCTTTCTTCATGTTTATTCACCATACTCCATGCAAAAGAGAACCCAAAGGCCGGAAAAAAGCCAATCCCCGGCCACCCAGTTGAGCTCTCTTATTATACATCTTCACTGACACTAGCTTTTAACTTTTTCCATTAATGTCGAACTACCCTCCGCCGCCGCAGAACATTCACTCGCCGCCGGTAACCATCGTCTTAACCATCGTTCTCCTCGTCTTCTTCCTCCTCGGATTCTTCTCCATCTACTTCTGCCGCTGCTTCATGGACGCCGTCTTCAACACGTGGCATTTCCGGCGAACTCCCTCCGGCAACCTCGCAGGCGACGGCGCCACCCCCTCCGACGCCGTAGCCCCCCGCAACGGCCTCGACCCGGCGCTCATAAAAACCTTCCCGACCTTCATCTACTCCACCGTGAGAGATATCCGCAGAGACAACAGCAACAACAACAACAACAAGTACGCCCTCGAGTGCGCCATTTGCCTTCTGGAGTTCGAGAGCGACAGCTTGCTCCGGCTTCTGACCGTCTGCTACCACGTTTTCCACCAGGAGTGCGTCGACCTCTGGCTCGAGTCCCACAAGACCTGCCCCGTCTGCCGCCGCGATCTCGACAAATCGCCCGAGCCACCGCCTCATCCTCCTCCTCCTCCTCCTTCTCCTCCTCCGCTGTTGGCTATCAACGACGTGGAGGTGAGAATCGACCTTAGAGGGATGAACGAACTACTAGAGCTAGATCGAGGAGGGCAGCCGAGTGGATTGCGGTTTGATCGCAAGTATAATAACAACACCGCTAACAATACGTCAAACGACCAGAACACCGCTGTTGATCATGGTGGTGCGCATGCGAAACGACGTGATGATCACGATGTCGTAGAGAGATTTTCGAGGTCGCATTCGACGGGGCACTCCATAGTTAGAAATAATTACCTTAGGTCATCGTCGGATGAAGAGGATAGGTATACGTTGAGATTGCCCGAGCATTTGAAGATGAAGTTCTCGCGAGGAGGAGGGGGGCATCATTGTACGGCGAGCTGTTAAACCTATGGAGAGTTCCAAAGCAGTACTAGGAGCAGTAATGGCGGATTTTGGCGAGGTGTCTGAGCTTTGAAGGTTTTATATAATATTATATATGATCATCATTTCATACTTGATTAAAGTTATTTCGTGTATTTTTGTTTATTTTTCTGTTATTTTTTGTTCATTAAATCTTTCTTTTCTTCCTTTTTTTTTTTAAAAAAAAAAGAAAAATTATTTACTGTCGTACAGAAAGGCTTAGCATGTATAAGGGTTTTTTTTTTTTTTTTTTTGGTGGACAAATATATTAGCATATATAACCTGGTTACATACGTACGTTAATTTTAGTGGTAGATTTTGATGTTCTTTTATTTTTTAAAGAAAAGAAAAAGTACTAGTATAGATATTGGAACTATAATAGCGTGGTGCATTAATTGTCATATATAATTTCTGTTCTGAGGTTTTTTTTTATTATTTTTTTATTTTGTTTATTTTCATTTTTTTGTGTATTTAAAATGTGTATTGTTTCTGCTCATAAAGAAGCAAAAAGTAGTGCTGATGTTAGCTCCGATCCGCATCAAAAGAGATAAATACAAAAACCAGTGTTGATGCTTAGAGCCAGGAATGGATACAAATTTTGATAATCAAATGTTTGATTGAACTTGATTCAGTCGATCTTGGATACCAATTGTTGTGACCAAATTTTCGTCTCTCGACTGAGACATGCCACGTGTCCAACTAAACTTATTTGAATGGACGAATGAGAATTAATATCTTAAGAACTTTGTACAATTGGGTGGACTATTTCAGGTAGCGTCAGAGTAGAATTGATTAGGCATTAGTCATGTGCATGGTGAGCATTTAAGAGTGCATTAGATGTTAATGTTATAAGCTTTCCATGTCCGAGTAGATCAATTTAGCATGATGCATGAAGTTTTCTATATAGCTGATGTCTTAGGTGGATACCACAATTCATCTAGATGTACAATCAACTTGATACGGCAAGTTGGACTGGACAATCAATCAATTTGATTGAGAGATCAATACAGGAATTTAAAGTGAGAAGTCATCTAGAATTATATCACTGCGAAATTATGGAGGATCAATCCGAATCAGGTAATTACAGTAATTTAATAATTTAAATATTGTGTATTACATAGAGCAAGACTAGGGATACTAAAAAATTTCATCAAAATCTTATACATTATAATATGATTATTTTTTATGAAACAGAGCCCGTTAGAATAAGCACAGAGTGCTTTGAAGTATTTTAGGGGGAATGATGACCAAAAATGTCATAATTTTTATTTAGTTGGTGGTTCTAGTAGAGGATTTTCAGAATTTTCTCTTTCTAAAACTTCAACATTCTCTTTCTCTCTCCTGTGTATTTTCAAATTGAAAGAATGGGATTGGCGATAAAGATTGAGTGAAGCATATGGGGAAGACATTGCTCAAATTAGCTTTTTTAGACTGGCAAATTCATATTTTTGCTCAAATAGCTCCAATTTTTAGTCTTATAGGACCTATAAGGGGAGCTATATTTGCACCCTCAAGTAGCACAAAGATACTCTTTTAGTAGCAAAATGACTAAATTAGACAAAGTTATAATAAATTCAAAATTAACAATATTAAAAACACTCATTACACCCCATTCTAGACTCTACCTCTAAGCCAAGCTTTTTATTTTTTCCTTCCTCTGTATAATGCCTTCCCTCCCTCAATCTCTCCCACCAATCCAGGAATTATTCTATCTCATGTTTTTATTCTTTTCGTTTATCTCTCCTCTATTTTTCAAAGTTTTTTCTTTTTCTATTTTTAAGTGTGGATGAAAAGTTATCATATATATCTATTTGGCTGGAAAGGAATATAGGTTTTGATCATATTGCGAAATTGCCATGATCATTTTAATAGATTAATATTTTTTTCAATTTCTATGTTTTTGAGTAGTTAATAATTTAGATCTTACTTGGGTAGATGGTATTTTCTGAGTGTTGGAGATAGGTGACAATGTTTTACTATATATACTTCCTTTTAAATGTCTAATCTCTTCTTTTGTCTAATTAAAATTTTCCATTCTAATGGAAGAGTTTCATAAACAATACAAGAGAGAATAATAAATCAAAATAACCTACACTCAAGTAACGTACAATTACATATTTCATTGGCTTTTGGAGAGGGGAAAAAAAAAAAAAAACCTCTATACGGTATTTGCATCTAGGTTTTTATTTTATTTTTATGTTTCATTGAACCCTGATTTGGGGTGCCTTAATTCAAGTCCCCTTTTATAATCTTTAAAAATTAAGGTTAAAATTGTATTAAAGGAAATAATTTGACCAAGAATGGGTGCCTTAATGCTTGAGGGGTGTGAATATAGCTCCCCAACTTATAATTCTATAAATTAATCACAAAAAGTCATTTTCCCCCAATTTTCTTCAAGTAGCGCCCTTATCACATATGATTTTTCTAGGAATATGTTGTAGAATGATCTTTTTATGAGTGTCATAATATTAGTGACTAATAGTTGTCCTAGAAAAGTCTAAGTAAAAATCATAAGTTTATACTTTATAGCAATAAATATATAGCTAATAGAAATTAGAATGGAGGTCTTTTTTTCACGCTTTGTTTTTAATAAATGTTTATGTTTCTCTTTTTATAGCTAAATGATCGAATATATATATTTTTTATATTTAGTTTTAGTTTATGTACTAAGTAGATTAGTTTTTTATATTGGATAAATTAGATTTTACTCTTGATATATCTACTAATATAACAGTTATTTTGCTATAGTATTTACACAACGGACATTTACTTAAAATGAGACCAAAATTCGGTCATTTTGCTATAAACTCTGTCACTTATTATTATTTGGATTTTATAGTAAAATGACTGAATTTTGAGCCCAATTTAAGCTTCAAATGTTATAGCAACATATCTGGTATATATGTTTATATATCAATTGTAAAATATTATATACCAAGTATTATAAAAAATTATATACTCAGTACATTAACTAAAATTGATAGATAAGTATATCTACCAAGTGTAAAAATATATGTACTTGGACATTTAGCTTAAAATTTAAAAATGGACATTTACTTGATCAAATTTAAAATATTGGTCATCCACCTAAATTTCTCTTATTTATTAATATTTTTGCACTCCAAAAATCATTTCGGCCTAAATTACTCCTAATCAGATCCATTTCACTTTGGAGAAAAGGACATGGATATGACTATTTGAGGTCATTTAGTCTTTTATAGGATTGTGTTAAAATAGTGAATTTTTAAGGACCAAAATTGAGGACATATAGAGAGAGAAAAACGTGATTCCAAATCTACCATTTTGGTCAAAAGTGATGACTTGGTAAATGGGAGTATTAAATGCTCCTCTCTCTCCCTTATTTCAATCTGTCACCTTTTTTCCTTTCATTCTCTTCTATTTTCATTCTCTCTCTCTCTCTCTCTCTCACCTTTTTACTTTTTTGCTTGGAAATCTCTCTCCATCTCTCTATCTCATTTCATTTTTTTTTTCCCTTGTTTGCTTTGTTTCTATTTTTGCTTTGTTTCTTTTATTCTCATTCTCTCTTTCTCTCTTCTTGGTCATGCTTGTCTCTCTATTTTCAACTTTTTGGCACTTTTCTCTCCAGCTCACTCTTTGTCTTTTTCTTAACAGTTGTATATCTTAACAGCCATGTCATATTACTACGTTATAATAAAAATGCAGCTGGTAGAAGTTTGGATTATATTGTAGAGTTTTTTGGATTTTGAAGGTAAATAATGAATTTTTGTTCAAGAATTATTTTCTGTAGTTGGTAATTAGCGAGTAATATTTGAAGGATGTCTATAATACTGATATGGGCATTATTATACTAGAAATTCCATATTTTGGTATATTCATCACTTTTTTAATGTCTTATAGGTCTTGTTATGACATCGTAGGTTAAATTGATCTTGACATATTGTCAAGACTAACTTGACCTTAGGTCAACATTATATTGACTTGAAAAGATAGGTCAAATTGATCTTCACGTATGGTCAAGACTAATTTGACCTTAGATCAACATCCTCTTGACCTTTGGTCAATATTATATAGACATCTTAAGCTCAATATTATATTGACATGAAGATATCAATATAATATTGATCACTAGGTAGGTCAAAGATCATTATGATACTGACCTTGGAGGTCAATTTAATCTTGACTTGTGTTCAAATATTTTGATCACTATCTCATCATTATCATATAATTGTAATCCTAATTGATTAATTTTTTGAATTTACTTATTTCACAGGAATGGCAAGTATTATTGTGTTTATAAAGTATAATGGTCGTTGGGACACAAATAGCATTTACATTAATTATGAAAGTATAGGTGTTTTGGTTCCTACTAGCTCACTATATGTTCGTTTGTTGGAGATATTGTATGAGATACTTGGGTAGAAACTGAAAGTCATACATTATAAATTAAGTACATATTTGACCTATTGGGTTAAGAACAACTTGACCTATCGGGACAGGAACTTTTTGACCATAGGTCAAGAACTCCTTGACCACAGGTAATAAATAAGTTCTTCACCATAAAACCATTATTACATGTTTCTCAGCATAATTTGACATGTAGTAAAGTCAATAACAATTTGACATAAAGTCAAGAACAATTTGACCTGATGTCAAGCATAATTTGACATGAAGTCAAGAACAATTTGACCTTAGCTATTTTTGCGTGTATTTAACCTGAAATTTAGTCATACTACAAATTTTTAGGATATAATGATAGGTGTCCTAATAACACAACAAATACCATCCAAATAGTTCAAAATAACTTATAAAAAGATATGACATGCATACAAAAAATGTCCATATCCTCATTCTTCGTTCTTTTTAAATGGAGGAGTCCTCTATGTTAGTTATTTCTGCATTTTCATTCTTCTTTATTGGATGATAATAGAACTTATATAGAAACTTGTGACAGAAGTCTTCCATCCTTTCCGAAGTCACCTTGGATATTATCTTGTGATATATAAGGAACTTCATGTATTTGATAACAAACATCTCACAATCCCTGCTGAAAAATATTAAAATAATTTACCTTTCCCAAATATATGTCCTTCTTTCTTTCAAAGTGTTTAAATACCTGCAAAATAAAGACAAATACATCACTACTAGGAAAGAAAGAAAAATTATAATGCAAGTAAAGTTATAAAGTTCTTGAAAGAAAAATTATAATACAAATAAAATTATAAAGTTCTTGACTTGAGGCGAAGAAGTTCTTGACCTCAGGTCAAGAGAGTCTTGACTCCAGCTTAAGAATTTCTCGACTCAGTCAATGTCAAAATTTTTTTACCTCTAGTCAAAAAGTTCTTCACGTGAGGTCAAGAAGATCTTGACTTAGGGTCAAAAGGGTCTTGACATCAGGTCAAGAGAGTTTCTCCCTAAGTCAGGCTCTTGATCTTATATCAAGAACTTCTTGCCTCTAGTCAAGAAGATCTTGACCCGATGTTGAAAAGCCAAAGTCAAGATTTTCTTGATCCGATGTTAAGAAGTTTTGGCTTAAAGTAAATTGGGAGCAAAAAGCGAATAGAATCTCATCAAAATGATGAATGTAAAACTAACCAAAATAATGAATACAAAATGACCAAAAGACAAAAATAAACCACCACTGGAAAAATATATAAAAATATATACACAAATAGATCTTCAATCAAGAAACACCTTCATAAGTTTCCGGAAATCAAACTTACCAAAACAAATATATATCAAAAATTCAACTCCATTCCATTACTCTGCCAAAACCTAAAATCTAACCCTAATCAAACAAGCCCATCCTCACTGAAAAAAATATTATTCTCATAAATTCTCGGTATAGCAAACAATATGTATATATAAATATATATGTTAATAATGGAACTTTTTTACCAGCTATCCTAGTCTATATAAATCCATTTTCTCTACTTCTTTAACAACTCTGTACTTTCTATAATACAAAAGATCCTACCAGCGATCTCATATATATTCTAGATTTAGACTCTCAGTCTCTCACTGCTGCCACCTCTCTCAGTTCTTCAAACCCTCACATATTCGGTCGAAAGTTTCTCTAGGTATGTTAGCGTCTACCGTATTTCTTCTGATTATTTCGAACTTGGGTCTGATTTCCTCATCTGCTCGAGATTTTCAGCTTTCACTAAGATGCTTTTCTTTTCATTGGCTTTGTTTCTTTGCTTTTCCTTTGCTTGATTTGGCTTTTCCTTAGTAATTTATACGATGATTAATTTTTGTCTTTTTTTCTTTTTCTTTTAATTATCTTAGTGTTTGTTACTTTGCTTTTTATTTATTTGATTTTTTTACTTTGTTTTTCTTTACTGATTTGTATGATGATTTGGATAGATATGTCTTTACAGGCAGTAGAATCTTTGACACTTCATTTTAATCAAATGTCCTGTTCTTTTTTATATTGTCTGCTAAAAGTATATCTTACTTTTTTAAGTTGATAAATATCTTGGTGTACTATAGATTACTTCAAACGTTTGTAAAGAAATGCTTGAACCAACTTTTCTTGAGAATGAAAGTCTTGAAGGAGGGACAGTAACACCGGATGAAGTTTTCATTAATGTTCGTCAGTTTCATTTTATGATGAATATGAACATTGACAGGTCCAATAGTACAAAATTTTGGTTAAAAAACATAGAGGAAACTACATTAGGTGCCCCTTTTCAACACCCAGTTTTAATAAATGCCCCTTTTAAAAATAATTAATGTCCGTGCCCCTTTTTCAAAGTAGACTTTTTTTAATTTCTTTTTTGCCCTTCTATATTCGGGTGTCACTGAGATCTGGTTCTTCCTCAACACCGTAGTTCTTGAAACGGAGTCAAGTTCCCAAACGACGACGATGCTCTCGGTCAACAAATTCATCGACGCACCAATGATATGGAAATTTGAATGCAATTTCCCCACCCGGCACCCATCATTCATTGAACTCGAAGATAGTTTAGATGTAGGTAGCTTCTTCATCATTTTCAAGGCACTGAAGAAGAAAGCCCAAGATGCTGGATTGGTACTTGATGCTCAACATAACCAGATTAGTACAGTTTTAATTTTTTATTTTTAAATTTTTTAAAAGAACTATTTCCGTTGTCTTGAAGCATTGGACCTTGGACATTCTTGCCCCCACCAATTCTAATAGTCTACTTCTTGCAAAGTTGCAATTTTTTATACATGCAGCACAAAGAACCAAACTCGTGTGAATTATTTAATGCATTTATCATTTTCGTGAATGAATGACTAAACCATATAATTGATTAAAAAGAAAATAGAGTTTTAATTTTACTGACCTTTAGTAGAAAAAAAAAATCAATTTAAAAAAAAAAACTAAAAGATTAGATTATTAGCAAAAACAAAAAATAAAAAGTTCATTATTCCTCAAATTATAAATAATTGATTCACGCATGTTAATTATATTTGGTTATAGCATTTCATATGATAAATTAAATTGTGTAAATTATGTAAATATTTGATAAACTAACTTTTCTTTTCTTTTTAAAAGTAAATAATTGATTTACTACTTATTTACCATTATTATTGACTTCATTTTATGTTTTTAAATAATATGTGAACCATGAAAATAATTGATATATCATTAAACAGCTTAATTATATACCACTAAATTACAATTTTTTTCAAGTAAATAACTGCTTTACCACCATTACTGATTCATTTTCTTTAAAATAAGTAATGTAAATAATTGATTTACTACTAATTTACTAACTTTCAAGTAAATAATTGATTTACTACTCATTTATCCCCATTATTGATTTTATTTTTAAAATTATGTCAATCATGAAAATAATTAATGTACCATTGATTTACTGAAACAAAGGTTAGAAAAAGGGGTATTCTTGTTCATTCCCCTTTTAAAAAAGAATAATAAAACTATACCTCATACCTTTTTTCTAATCTATGTGTTAATGAATATCTTTTTTTATTTTATTATTTTATGTATCTCTTTTTAAGTTTTAATGATTAATTATTTATCATTATATCCTTATGTAAGTTAATTTGATATATTTATGTATATAATTAATTTATCAACATACATAAT
>JXTC01000117.1:567167-658833 GCA_002914845.1 Trema orientale
AGGGGTATAATGATAAATATGCTACCGTCTATAAGCGATAAAAATTTTTAAGTCATGGTAAATAAATTATATACCACCTCTTAGTAGTGGTAAATGAATAATTTACCAGGGGTATAATAGTAAATATGCTACCGTCTACAAGTGATAAAAATTTTTAAGTCATGGTAAATAAATCATATACCACCTCTTAGTAGTGGTAAGTAAATAAATCATATACCACCTCTTAGTAGTGGTAAATGAATAATTTACTAGGGGTATAATGGTAAATATGCTACCGTCTACAAGCGATAAAAATTTTTAAGTCATAGTAAATAAATCATATACTACCTCTTAGTAGTGGTAAATGAATAATTTACCAGGAGTATTATAGTAAGTACAAATCATTATTATTAAAAAATGGATATATTTGTTAATAAAATCAAAAAGGGATATCTACTTAACCATACCCCCAAAAGTGGGGTATTCCTGTACAAAGCCCAAAAACATATACTGAAAAAGCCCACAAAGTCTCATAACCATTATACAAAATCAATCAAATCCAATTACTAATTGGACTGGATCGGATCGAATTTTATACTCAAATTGGATTAGATTAGATATATATTTTTCAAAATCGACCTACAATTGGATTGGATGGAATATCCTTAAAATTTATTAGATCAATTGGATGGAATATCCTTAAAATTTATTGGATTTCAGCCGATAAGCACCCCAAGTTTGCGGTCGTAAAATTTAGAGGCAACCACACAATTGGAAGGTTCTGACTTCTAAGTCCGAATCCAATTTCCTGAAAAAAAATGTACTTATCTAATATATTTGAGCTATTATCCCAAAGAAAGATAGAAACTATATTCTCTCATCCACTCGAAAAGGTGGTGTATATAACATTCTTCACCTTAGCCTTTAGATTACAGGAGCTATCCACGGGCCCCACAAGCTTTTTCTTGCATCTTCAAGCAATGTTAAGAAGAGAACTTCAGAAAATAGAGGCTAAAAATGCTTTACATGTACAATTTCAGCAGAAATGAATCTAAATAGTTTGCTGCGAGATTCAGCTGAAGACCAGCAAATCCTGATCTAAATGCACATAGCTGAACAGAACAAAATGGTAGAATAGAATTATCATAAGGGTCATCCTATTATATATGACGGTAATACAAGTTTCCAAAATTTACGAGCCTAAATAACAACATAGATTTGCATATAAATATGGTACTCCAACTTGAACAAGTACAACCATCGCATATTTGCATGTTTCATTTGAAGCAAGAAGAAAAACTCTTCCTTCAGATCATAAGCTGCAGTTACATGATCCAATCATATCATACAGAGATGTAATTTAGTTTCTACGAAATTTAGAGGGTAGTCGGGGTTATCATCGTTTTGTTTAGACATTTTTAGGTCAGCAAAATTCAAATTTCTATTCAACATCATCAATCCAATCACCATATATTCTACTGATTTTGTCCGGGCCTTTCCATTTTTGATGAGCTCTATGCCCTGGCCGTTGAAGTACGATAGATGACCGTTGCGATGGAACTCCCATGTGATAAACGTCGGAATGAGGAACTGAAGGAACTGATGCAACCACGGTATCTGCTGGAGCCTTCGGAGGCACTCCACCCTGCTGCTTATTTTCGGTAGGAACCGAAGAAGCATCTCTAGCATCTGTCTCCACAAGCCCACCACCGTAACGGTGTAACTCTGTAACAAGAGATATGAAACTTTAGTCTAAAACAGAACAATTCCATGCCAACAATAGAATCTTAAGAATCAATATTGTAGTTTACTACTGCTTTTCTTAACTTTTAAACCATTGGCATAGGATTGCAATTTAACTACTGTGTTTATTGTCCATCAAAGAAGCACTCTTAAGAACTCATAAGCAGTAAAATAATTATCTCAGCAATAAGCCCTACTCTATTAATGCAAAATAATATATATGTGGGAAAAGGTTAGTTTCAAAGAGGAAGCGTGATGTTATTAGATGTTATGCGGCATAATGAAGAACATTTTGTTGCCTGTGTGCAATATTTTGTTACGTTACACGAGCCATTCATCTAAATTTATACCAATCTTTCTAGATGACATGTTAGTGGAGAATCATAATCCAAAAATCCAAATAACTAGCAGTAGGCAGCCTAAATCTCAAGATATACAGCACCTCCTGATCTACAGAACCTCAATATAGCTTTATACCATAAAGGACAGCATTAAGCAACGAAAAGCTAACACCCAAAAAAGTTATCAACATCTCTCTGAGCTGTTCCTGGATTTTGTAGCAGCTGCTGGCAATTAAGATGCTCAAATGGCAAATCATATAATCTTGTTGAATGATCAATTTCTTTTTATTACCTCTCCTGGGAGAGGTCCGAGAGGATAGAATCTGGAAACTTAAACGGCAAATGGCATGTCTTTATCTAGTATAAATCAGCGACAAACATTATGAGCTGCTGGAGACACAAACAAGCGAAATAATGGGAATTTTGGGCAAAAGATACTCCATCTACATTCAATAAATTGAAGTTAGAAGTTTCAAATACGGAACTTCACTTGGCTGGATATAAAAAGATTTTCTATATGAGCTTTCCTCAGAACTCTAATTTTACAATTTCTTAGGTGCAGGCTCTTTTCTGGACTTCTCTTTTTGGTAGGCTTATTAAGAATAATTAATTGTAGAATAGGCTCAAGTAATAACGGAATTTCGTAGTTATTTTGCAGGCTTAATTGGCACGTAATAACTACTTCCTGTTTTCTAAATAATAATAATAAATAAATAAAAAACTCATGTAATAACAAAATTAAAACTCTTCCTGTTTTCTAAATAACTACTTCAGCATAAACAAAAAACATTTTATGGCAATAGGTAATACTACAATTCACTAAGGCATAGAATATGAGGGAAAAGAAAAGTAAGACTTCATAACATTGTAATTTGTAAGACAAAAGAATATAGTTCACGATACTAAAAAGAAACGGTCCAATTAGCTTCTTAAGAAGATTATAGATTTCCAATTACAAAAACCAGAGAGAAAGTTATCATAATAACTTTCCTTCAATGCTTCAATCTAGGATGTTTTCCATATCTTATCAAAAGGGGAGAAGTTGGAGCTTCATGGAGCTTCATTTCTTCATTGTTTTCTTTCTTTCCTTTGATACTCCAAAAGAAAATAATAGAGAAAACTTTCATATAGTGATATCAAAAGTACTACCACATGTACTGCAGGAATTTAGTGATACAGGAAATTGAGGAATGCTCTACTGAATGGTACATATTCCATATATTCAAGCAACAAGAAAAGAAAAACAAACTTCACTAGGAGTTCATTTCTATACTTAATGTGAAATTTCATCGATTTCCATTAATAACAAACAAAAAGAAACTTTGGCAACTAAAGCAAGTTTTAAGCTTTGTAGAGCAAGTCTCATTCAATGCTTCAATGTATAATTCCCATATCTTACAAAAAAAAGTAAAAACTTTATCATACCTGTGGAACCATGAGCAAAATGGCATTTGCTTCCAAACGGGCAATATCCTGTCAACTCCCACTTGTTGCAAATCCTCGTTTTCCAGTTAGATGGCTTGTTGTTGCTGTTGTTGTTGTTGTTGTTGTTGTTGTTGTTGTTGTTGTTGTTGTTATTTGCTCCACTCGGGGCGCCACCATACCCTCCAGGCCCCAAACTTATAGCCACACTCTCCCTATTCTTTGACTGCTCATCATGAAGAAAAGTACAATTGTCCCCATAAGGGCACCCCTCTTCAGTATAAAACTTCTTACAATGCCTTCCTTTGTAAGACCTCGGCGTCTCCACAACGAAACTTGAAGACCCAACTGAGGGAATCTGAAACTCTTCCCGTGGCTCGGAAGATACCGCCTTTTCTTCCTCATGAGCAGCCACAATCTCTTGCCAATTGGGAGGCGGCCTCCGAAGCTCTTCAATGCTATGAGCAAAGTTGCAGTTTGAGATGTACGGACACGTCCCAGCCCGGAATTTACAGCAGAGTTTGGTCTTGAAGAACATTTTTCCAATGGCTTTCGACCGGTTCGATGAAGTTACATCTTGGGAATTCTTCGATTTCTTGCTCGGAGGTTCGCTCCCGGACCGAGTTTGGGACTGCCTCTGGTCATAATTCGAGTTCGAAAAGGTGTCCCCGGATGTTTCACTGTTGTTCCAAGCTCGGTAATCGTCTTCAGTAGCCCAAATGGCTTGGTCTCCGGACCAGTTTTCACTACCTCCGCCAGAACCACCAATCACCTGAACCACGCTTTCACGTCCGTACTCCATTTGAGAGTCCAAAACTCCACTCAAATGCAGAAATCACTCAACAATGCCTTAACCAAAACCCTAAACCATAGAAACAAATCAACAATACCCAGAAGCCAAAACCGCCAAATCTTCACCAGAAACGATGAGATTTTGAAAATTTCCGAGAATTGGAGAAATGGGTATCTGGAAAACTCATCTAAATCACCGAATTTTACAGCTTTCTTAGCTACTCAACTCTCCAAAGATCCAAAAGTTTAAGATAACAAAAGAAATAAAACAAAAGAATAAATAACAGAATACTCGTAATATAACCTAAGAAAGAATAATTTCATGAAATTAAGTTACCAAATTGAAACTGGGACGAGATCTTCAGCCACAAAAATATCTTATCAAAATAAACCCATCTGGGAATTATTATCAAAAATGGAAATTTATGGACAAGAGAATAGTGGAAACAGGGGAACAAAACAGGGACTTTAGTATCTGGGGTTTGAGATTTAGAGATAGATTTTTTGCATAGAAAGAATCCCAAAAATGAGGAATAGATTTCCAAAGCTTCATCTCATCAATTTCTCAAATTTGGGATGAAAGAAAAGAGTTAACAGCGGTACTGTTGTGCTTTCTGTGTCCATTTTTAACCTTTTTAGATTATTTTCCCTTTTAAGACAATTTTCTCGGTATTATTATTTCGTTGTCAAAAGTGGGAAAGGATTACATACATGATCGCCCATGCTCAGTGATGACATGTCGAGGTATAATTGGAGGATAAGCAAAGAAGGGCAAATTTATGTCAGATAAAAGTAAAAGACATGAGTTTTCTCAAAAAAAAAAAAAAAAAAAAAAAAAAAAGAAGTAAAGACATGAGTCTACGTTGTCATCGGAAATCAAGACAAAAGAGCTATGGGCCGACCTAACGTCATTGTGAAGAGAGAATGGGCCTAATTTCGACAGCCCAACCTTGGCCATCCCCACGTTCTCTCTATTTTTTATTTATTTATTTTTAAAATTTTTAAATTGACATTTGTGACCCCATACCCCATTCACTAATTTATAGCTTAGTGTGACCCCTTTTATACGTAAATGTCCATTTATTAGTTATAATATTTATCTTTGTTTATTATCTTTTACAATTATTAACGGAAATCACTATTAAATGGTACTTTCCTTTTCTTTTCTCTCTACATAAAAGTTGTTTACTTAGAATATATATTTTCAAATATATCACATCGTGATCTTACCTTTGGGTGACTTTTAAGTCATGGTTTTTTATGAGATTGGTATATCTGATTGGTTTTTTTTTTTTTTTTAAAAAAAAAGAGACATTAACATTATGTATATGTGTATATTTTGTAAATTGAGTTTTTTAAGTTTGGTAGATGTATTTTTAGTTATAATAGATCTGTTTATAAGCTTAGTATACATAAACCCGAAAATGAAGTATTGCAATATTGTTATATGGTAGTGGGAAGGCATTGAAGTAAGTGGNATTTTTGTCCTAGATTATTTTTTCATTTCAATCTAAAAAGTTTATCAAACCCTAGGATTTTTGTTTTGGCATACATGCCATTTCTCCCCATAAACTGACATTAAAATCATCCTAGTTGCATTTTCCTATATTTTTTGGCATCAAAAGGCGGATTAGTTCTAAAAAAAAAATCCTTGATTGGATAAGAGCATGAAACTATTTTATCACAGATAAGAGCATGTAAAGTGATATATATGAAAACATACCTAGTACATACATGGATATATCAAGAGCAAAAATAGATGTAATATTTAATGCAATTTCTCATTAATTGCGATAAAGTTTATTTTCTATAATTTCATGAAGTCATGAATATTGAAAGAAGTTTAAAACCTCTTAACTAACAAATGGATATTAATTTATAGGAAATTATGAGCTTTGACAAGGGTAATAGTTAATAATACAACAAGTATATGAAAATATATCAAGTATATACATGGATATACCAAAAGAAAAAAAAAAAAAAAAAGATGTTATATTTAGTGGTGATATACTGTTAATAGTCATAAAATTTATTTTCTGCAATTCCATGAACTCATAAATGTTAAAAATAGTTTAAAAACCTCTTAACTAACAAATGAATATTAATTTATTAAAAACAAAAATGACTTTTGCTTTGGATGAGTTTGGTATTTTATTTCAATGAGTATCTTACTCGTTCATTTTGGTATATTTTTGAAGACATTTACTACCTTTTGGGCCTAAAAAGTGACCTATACCTACTCAACCTTTTTTTTTTTTTTTTGAAAAATTGCAAGAAAAAAAAAAAGAAGATGATTGAGACCAATTGTGCAATTTACACTTTTTTTTTAAAGAAAGATATAATCTTAGATTAATAGTTTGATAAAAATTTCACGCTACTATCTAATTTTGTCAAAATTAAACAAGATTTTTTTTTTTCAAAGTTATCAAAATACTATTATTTGGAAAATCTATTGTCGATGCATGTTCGTTATCTCTTTCACTGCAATAAAATATTGCTATCATCACTCTGGGTCCCCGGCGTTTACTCCCTGTATTACTTAGGTCTCCTATCATTTTTTTTTAATAGCTTTTAACTCTCCAATTTTAAGAAAAACAGAAAGGGTGCTTTAATACGAGATGTGGTGAAAATAAAATCCTCCAAACAAATAGATACAAGTAAAATGCTTATTATACACTTAAAATTGCGAGCAACTTGCAATGTGTGATTACATCCAAAATTTGACCGTAATTAATGGACTAGGGTTGATACTTGATTGCAATAATTTGGTAAATTTAGGTAACTGATTGCCAAGATTATTTTTTAAAGCTCCATATTGTAAATCGACAAATTCAAGGGAAAATCATGCCAAAACTTTCTTTTTCTCCCCCTATAAATAGAGGTTGGGGATCCCCCTTCCCTTTTTTAAGAGGTGAGTGATTGGGTATTTAAACCAACAATTATATACTACTTAATAGTTCTATATTTATAGTGAGACGAGTTTTGAGAAATATTAGCTTGCTAGCTTAAGTCAATTCTTTTATTTATTTATTTTTTTTTGGCGGAAAAGAGAATTGCTCAATTCATGTGCTCTTTGGTATGTTAACTTAAATCATTTGTCTTTGGAAGTTTTAACGAATAGCATGTGATAACTTTCTTTTTATATTATTATTATTATTATATCACAAGTCATAATGAAAAAACGCATATGTAGGAATAGCAATATGACTTATGATTATAGACATTCATAGTTATCTGATCTGCACGGAGAGAAGAAAAACTACTAGCTGGCAAAATGACCAGGCCGAGCAATAATCGCATCTTAAATGTGCAAATATAGCGGGAGAAAATATTAGCATAATCGGTCTCGTACCTGCCCCAATATATATATTCATATAAAATAAAATTATTATATATACAAAAATAAATTTAATTTTACACTGCTCATATTCTTTTTTTTTTTGAAAAATAATAAATTTAGAGAATTATATATCTTATATATTTGAATTTTAGAGTTATAAAAATTATTTAATATACTGTTCTGTTAAAGTTATGTCAATTATGAAATAATAATTACATTTACTTTGTATTGTCATCTTATTTTTTTATTATCAACTTGTAATAGATAATCATGATTTTTTTTGTTATCTATTAGTTGATCCCTATACCTATATCTAAAAGAACGACTATTGTGATTAGCCTTCGGGAATTTGCATGATAATTAAAAAACTGTTCTTAATTGGCCTATTCTTACTTGTACGTAATCCCAAAAATTAATGATATCATAAATTTGATAAAAAGATTGCAGTTTTCAAATTATTCTTGGATTATTATTAATTTTGACCCTATTTTAAAATTATTATGAAATATGGGACAAATTATAACTTATTTACAAAAATAAAATTTTTTTAATAAAAAATTTAAAAATCCAAATTTGTCCTTGTGTCTCACCATTCAGTAAAAATTGACCCATACCAAAAATAATAATAATAATAATAAAATTATGCGAAGCATATTTTTGACCATGGTCAAAAGCAAACTCAACCACAATTGGAAAACCGTATTGCACACATCGAATTCAGGTAAAAATTCAGCCCAAAATTCTCTAGTGGCAGGAAAATATGGTCGATCAGGATTGTGGTGAGAAGTTTTGGGCCTGTTTGGCATTGTTTTTTATTTTCTGTTTTCAGAGTTGTGTTTTCAGAAATGAGAACAAAAACTGTTTTATAATGTTTTCAGAAAATAATGGGTGTTTGGTAAATCTTTTCTAGAAATATTTTTTAGGGAAAAAAATTTATATGAATATAAAAAATCATATTTGTATTATAAAAAAATATTTAGAGAGAAAAAGTCAAGAGAGAGCGACTAGAGATAAATTCAAGTAAGGGAATGAGGAAAGAGAAAGTCACAAGAGAAAAGGTAATGAAAGATAATAGTGAGAGAGAAAATGATTAGAGAGAATAAGGAAATAAAAACCGTTGAGAAAGATAGAAGAAAAAAAAAATTAATGAAAACACACAAGAGGGAGAAAGTGATAAGAATGCATGGGGATTAAAAATAAAGATAAAAAAAGTTATAAAAAACAAAGTAGCAATAGAGAATAAGAGGATATAATGTAATTAAAAAAAATAAAGGGATAAAAAATGATGAGAGAAAAAGTGATGGAATAAAATAAGCAGAGAGAAAATGATTAGAGAGAATAAGGAGAGAGAAAGTGATGAGAGATAATGAGAAGAGAGAAAGTAATAAGAGAGAATGAGGATTGAGAGAATGAAGAGAGAGAAAGTGATGAGAGAGAATATTACGAGAAAATGTGTATATAAAAGTCATATGAAAGAATTTTTTTTTTTTTAGAAAAAAAAAATATTAAGAAAACACATTGAAAACAACATTTTGTTATTCTCTGAATTTTCTGTTTTCTTTAACTCTGTTTTTAAAAATTGTTCTCAGAGAACAATGCCAAACATCCTTACTTGTTCTCAGAGAACAGTTTTCTATTTTTAAAAATAAAAAACTATTTTTTAGTTATGATGCCAAACAGTCCCTTTGAGTTTAAGTTTTCTTATTTGTTTTTTATTTTAATTTGCTTTATTTAATCTTTTAGTTTAGTTAGCGTTTCAAGTCAAATATATACGGTGACACAGTACCAAAAGGCTATTTTTGATGAAAATTATGAGGAAGGGCCTTTTATCAGTAGTATGAACCATGAGTTAGTGCAAAAACCCCCTTCTCATTGAGACATTTTTCTGCAGGTTCAACATCTCAAGAGGTTGTGTTAAGAGAACCACAATTTTCACTATCGACGTTAAAAGAAAAACCAGAGGAATATATTGTTGGAAACAAATAAATAAATAGAACTTTTCTTTGATTGAAATTTGAAGCATAAAAGAACTGGATTTAGACATTGGGTGGACCATTGGGATCTCAAAACCCCCTAGTACTTTAATTCTAAAATAAACTAATTAAAAGTAAGAGGATTATTAATACCATTCTCTCCCTAATAAAGAATTTAGATGTACAACAAAATGTCATCCACTTGCTAATCATAGTTGCTGGGGACCAAAAGAATGGACTAAATTTAATATTCATGAAAATCACTCCACATGGGATCCTCTCTCAAAATCCACCATCAGTTTGTTCAGTTTCTTGTTGTTAATCCTCTCTTGGATGATCCTCTTATCCTCCTCATAGCTGTAAAATGATTTAAAAAAAAGAGAACATATAATTTTAGTACTAACTTATTGAATTAATTCAAGAAAAGATATCAAGAAAAAAATTCAATCAAAGAAGTGGCTTTGTTTAAATATACTTTTGTTTTGTATTTTTTATTTTTTTCTAAATGAAATGGAAAATAAAAATCTTTTCAACAAATTCTTGAAAAAAATCTAACCATTTTTTTCATTTTAAAAAGCAAAAAATATAAAATAAAAGTATATCCAAGCATTTGCAGGCCATGTTTACACTTCAACAAGAAAAAAAAGGTGAACACACACTATATTAAAAAAGATAACATTATTCTTTTAAAAACAAGTGATATGAAAAGTGAATTTTTTTTTAGCTTTTTCAACTGATGATGTTGTTCTAAGCTAATATATAAATATGTTGAGAATTGAGATGCTATTAACAACACTATTAATTTGGTGTAATTTTAAAAGTCGAAAAATACCCTTTCAAAAAAACTTTTTAAGGAATATGTAATGACACTTGATAACATTAATTATGGTTAATATTATAGTAACCTTTGAGGAGGGGCAGGAGTGGAAGGGGCCAACTTCTTTGCAAGTTGAAGGGCATCTTCCGGGCGATTGATGATGTGATTGAAGCACAAATATCGACCGTACGATGAGACGTCTTCAAAGACGCAGATGTGGGCGTCCACCAAGAAATCCAAATCGACGGTTACGAAAACTCCGTCTTCGTACATCTCAGCCGCTCCTTTCAAATATGGGTTGGTGATAGACAATTGGGGGCCCATTACCAAGCCGGCATTAATGGACACCATATTCACGCCACGGTCCATTGCTAAAGCCCAAGCTGTCTTCTCCGCTACGGTTTTAGATAGCCCATGCCACAACTGTCCGTAGATTTTCAAAAATGTGAATGTTAAGTACCATCAGCTTTTATTATAGTTTTCTATGATAATTAAGTTAGATTTCTCAAAGAGAAAAAGCAATGTCTGAAAATTTATTATCTTAAAATAGGGTTTATATTATATTTTCCTCCTAAATTATTTAGAATGTCTCAATGTGTTCTATAAATTATTAAAAGTTTTAACTTTGCCCCCAAAACTACTAGAGAGACAGAAGAAAAATAAAAGATGTCAAAATTTCTCGAGTGTTCGTTGAAAACTCAGATGTGTATTTGGAGCTGAAATTGGTAAAATGACACTTGCAATTTATTTTTATTTGTCTGTTTGCCTATCAGAATGATTAGGGAATATATTAAGGAGTGTGATAAGGCTACTGCTTGTTTCCATTAATATCAAATTACATCCAAGTAAACATTTTACAAATTTGGTGGAAGTTTTTTTACTTGAAAAATTTTTAGGGAGTATTTACGTTAAAAAAAAAATAAAAAGTTAGGGAATTAAATGGAAAAATATATAATGGTAGAAAAGAAGTACATTTTCTAACCCTAACGGGTATATAAATTTTTAAATTTGTTATATTTATATACCTTGAAATTACGACAAAGATTAACGTCACTCCAATGTCGTTCATCCAAATCAGATAAAATGGAAGTGCGATCATTTCTCCAAACAACGGCTGTGATTGAAGATGTAAAAACCACTTTGTCAATTGTATCTGTTTGAGCACATGCTTCTAGAACATTGTGTGCTGCTCTTACCTCCACATCAGCCATGTATTCCTACACCATAAATAAGACCCCAAAAAAGCGTCATAAGAAAATTAAAATCTATGACCCAGACCCTTTAATATTAATCTAGATTAATAGAGAATTTTCTGGTTTTTGTAAGGAAATATTGACCTTAGACTTTTTACTTTCCCCTATTTGAAAAGATAATTAATTATTGTCAGAAAACTTAGGACGCGTTTAGTATATAATTCGAATCTTATTCTTCAAATCCAGAAATAGCTTTCATATTTATCTTTTAAACTTTCTAACTTTCTACATGAAAACTGTTTCTGGATTTGAAAAATAAGATTCGAGTCATATATCAAACGCGTCCTTAATTTACTTTTATCTTTTAAACTTTCTACATAAAAGCTGTTTCTGAATTTGAGGAATAAGATTCGAATCATATACTAAATATGTACTTAATTTCTTAGTAGTCGTATGTATCGTTTTTAAAGCCCCCAATAGTAAAGTTGAATTGTTTACAAGGCAATGACTTGTCCTTTTCTTTACATCAAAGAACTGTTCAATTAAATAGTCTTTTTTTATTTTTATAAGAAAGTTAAATTAAATAGTCAGAAAAACAAAATGTCCTGGTAATTAATATATAGTTTCGTGTAATACAATTTAAACTACACCAATTAAGAATGGCCTAAATGCCTTTGAAGTGTTTAATAAGTTTTGCGAGTCAATTTGATGCTTCTTATTTCTTCTGTGTGAATTGGCATTAATGCGTGTTGTTATAAACATTAGCTAATTGACTTTCGCCTATATATAGACTATAGTTTCAAAAATTACATTAATATGTCTTTAAAACAAGAATTACACTAAGATATTAAAAAATACAATATGATAATAAGAACAATAGTAATGATAATAATAACCAAATCTTAATCTTAGCTCTGTTCGTGTGCGTAAAAATAATTTATTAATTAATGTCTCAAAAAATGAAAAGTAAAAAAAAAAAAAAAAAAAAAACAAACAAACAAAGAAAAGACAATGACGTTTTCTGACGATTAACAGTCAATAGAAGTCACTTTAAAATAAAATCAATTAATAAAGAAAGGTGTCACTCGATTCTACGTTAAAAACTTGTAAATGATTAAATAAAAGTATATTTTAGGTTTACAGTTACAAGACCCAAATTCTTGCATGCACATAGTTCTGCATTAAATGTACATTCTCATGGTTTACATATATAATTTATTTTTTCTATCTCTCACTTTTTTTTTCCCCTATTTTTTTCCTACTGAAAAAATGTCATTTTAACTAGCTCGGTTACCTTGTATAAATACGCCTACTAGAATCAAGCATATTTTAGTCTCATACATCTATTTAACCCATTCATAGAGTTAATTATTAGTTATGATATACTGATAAGTCTATATAAAATTTATCATGGACTACGCACCTACGCCTGGGTAATAGACTACGACTACTATAACTAGATTAGGCAAGTTGGGAATAACAAGCAATTTTTAAGTACCCGATAATAAACCACAATCATATGTATGTGTGCGTTTACAAATGTGCACATAAGTTGCTTGACGTAAACCATATCTATAAACAATATACTGAAATAAAAACTGCATGAATATGAAATAAACTTTAACCATATAAGTTAAAGGACTTGTTTGGTCTAAAAGAATGTTCTGTTGACTTGGTTACTCTTTTTGAAGTTGATATTGAACAAATATTACTCTTTTTTTTAAAAAAAAAAAAATTCTGCAAAATATTACTTACACTTTGCCCTTGATTACATGATTATACTTATATATACGAATTATGATAATCCTAACGTAGGATTACAAATAAAAAATTTACTTATTTCTATTCATAAATATCCTGACTTTACTTTAATAATGCCCAAATAATTATTTAATAACATTTTTCAGAGAATTAATTAATAACAGTAGCAGTTCATTATTTCAAAAAGTTGACTTGCGACAGGATTGTGACAGATGGAGATTTTGCGTGCATAAATTTTGGCCTTGTAACCATTATTGTAATTTATAATAGTGCTGTAAATACTACAACCAGATATGTTATGTTATGGGCACCACAATGACAACTAATATCCAGCATCTTCATTTTTCAGAGCAATATTATGGGTATCACAATAACAATGACCTATCAATATATTATTAGTTATTTTAATTAATAAATTAGATCTCAGATAAATTCACCTGAAATATAATTATAATTAGTCAGTATATAATTATAATTAGTCAGTAACAGACTGATACATCATGTAGTACTGGACACCATATAGTGTCTTATAATATTAATCTAATTTCTGAATATTGCTATAACTATTATATATAGTGTCCAATATCATATGATGTCTCAGTTTATAATTAGTTAATTATAATTATATTTTAAACTCATATAGATCTATTCATTAGAGTTAATTAATAACAGACTGTTACGCCATGTTTTACTGGAAAAATGACTCATGGCATTGCTCTAATTTCCCAATAGAAAAGTATATACTATATATAGGTATACATAGAAAGCTACAAGTGTATTTATGTTGCAAGCTGTAATTGCAGAGCAATTTTTTCATTTTCTTTTCTTTCTTTTTTCTCTCCTTTTGCTTTAAAATCTATCTATACATGCATCTCTATAAATGAAGTAAGTTATAAGATATTAAAAGGGTAATAAATTGTTCCGAAAATATAAGCGGGAAAGGAGAACAGATTTACAAGTAGATCTATCATACAAAATTATAATTAAGTTGAAAATGTTGGCGTCATTTTAAACATTTATTGGGATGAAATCACATAATCCAATCTCAACAGAGGATTTGTAATACGTTTCATTTCATCCGAATAGAGGATTGTAATGCATTCAACACATACGCTATACTAATATTATACTGATAGAGATATTAGAGCTCATAGAAGTTGGAGAGAAGAAAATGTACATACATCATAAGTGGGTTGATCTTGGGGAGGCTCAAATGTGTAGAACAAGCCAGAACAGCCTCTCAAAGCATCGATTATGCTCTGATAATCAAATGGGTCGGACTGAAATATTTTCAGCTTATTCTTATATGCACAAGAAATCTCATCAAACTTCAACTTAATATGGTGGTCACCTGAATAACAACATTAACAACAACAAAATTATTATTTTTTTAAAATTAGAAAAAGGAAAAAAAAAAGGATTTTTAACTGAGAAAATAATTATTAAAAAAAAAGGACAAAATGCTCACCATGACTTTGAACCACGGCATGAACTGTATAGTCCCTTTGGATTAGACGCTGGACAAGGCCCAAGCCCAGTTCCCCTGATGCATCCATTACACACACTGTATTAATGTTTGAGCCATGACCCAAACAAGCCGCCGCCGGTGCCATTTTAGAGAGAAAAAGATCCACAGAGAGAGAGAGAGGGAGAGATAAAAGCTCTAATTGGCTATGAAAGACAGTTTTATGAGAGTAAATATTTAAAGGGTTCTTGTTTTTAATAGGGGAAGAGAAGAGAAAGTAAGAATATAAGATAGTTCGGAGGAAGTAGGGGATGTGCATATATAGTTATATGTAATAAAAAGAATATTAATATTGAAGGGTTGATGGCATTCAAAGAGCGTGGGAGGTAGATGGTTGGGAGGTAGTTGTTGTTAGAAGATGAAAATAAAACTCAAAAAATATAAAAATATGATGAATAAAGTTGACAATTGACACATTTAATTGCTTGTGAGGGGTTTGGTAGGAAAGTGTGTCGTTTTGGATCACTGCCACACGTTCGTTTACCACACATCGATTAACACGACTCTTCTGTTTGCCTACTTGGCACAAGAAACTGTTTTTGTTTTTGCTTCTGTTTTATTTATAAAAAAAATGGATTTTTCTAGAAAACTGTTTTTTTTTTTCCAATGCTTTTGATCGAATTAGAAAGAGGGAAATAAAAAAATAAAGCGCATATAATTATATTTCTTAGGATCCGGGTAAGTTAGATCTTAGCCATTGAATTAAGGGTGACTTTTAGATCGTCAAGTGGTTGACACCCTTCATTGTACTGGTCAATGGTAAGGTGTCGAGGTAGATGGATGGGGAGATGAAGTGAAGAGAACCTAATACATGTCAAATTAAGTTCTTCCAATGCATGCATTCACACACACCCATATGCGCATTCTCATAACTTGTGCTTAATTAGGACATACACGCCAATCAACTATATATTGCTAGTACTCGAGGTCCGGCGCTATTTATTGAGCAATGCTATGGAGCACCAGTGGTGCCCAACATCACAGTGATATGTTTATTTGTATCTAGATGATTTAATTAATAAATTGGACTCCACATGAGTCCCACTTAAATTATAATTATGATTAACTAGTGACAGACTGACACATCACTATGGTGCTGGGCACTACTAATGCCTTATAGCATTATTCTTCTCTCCAAGAGTACACTAGAGATCGTCACCAATATCTAAGTCTTTATTGAGGTAAGACTCACATAAATCTCATCATGGATCTAATTTCTAATGGAGGGATGTGAGGCGTGATAGCCCTGGACCATCGTACCATCGAGTGTGGTAACCTAGTGATAATTGCGTCAGGTGATTAAGTAGTCCTAGGCTCAAGCCGTGGGATATAGCCAAGGTTTCTCTCATACTTGTTCTCACTCTAAGGCCCAGGCAGGGACGACCATGCTATCTAAAAGAGGGCAGTTGCGAGCCGTTATGTTAACATTATGACAGAAAGATGGCTATCTCTGATTGCGCCATCATTAACCAATTTTTTATTAAACAAAACAAAAGCCCAAACGTACATGTTCAAGCTATTATATTTTCATTTTTCTAGAGTAATAGAGAATATCAACTTAATTAAATGGATTCAATTAGTACATCCCCAAATATGTGTAAAATTTTCTTCACGTACTCGATGAACAGTTTATATTGTCGTATATTTTAAAAGCATATACTTCGTCAAAATCATAACTAGTATTACTTAAAAAGTAAGACAATAAACTATAATCATCAAGTATATATGACATTAATTTAGTTCAACTTATGAAGTAATTTGATTTTTTTTTGGGAGAAATATACAATTAATTAAAGCAACTCAAAAATAAAATTACTCAAACAGTCTCATACATAAACGAAAGACCGAAAAAGAAAAAAAAAAAAAGATAAATAAAGTCTTCTCCCGCCATCCTCCCACGCCAAAGAACCATGGACTCTGGAGCAATAAATTAGCCTTATGTCTTCTTCTTGTCATTGAGAATAAATATAGTGAGGTGGAATAAATACTATTGCTTCTAGTAATTAATTGTACAAATTAATCGATTTATCAAAGAAGATGAAAACAAAGAGTATAGTTTAAAGAGATCAGGGAGAGAGCACTTGGAGAAAGGTTTATTTTCATCACATTTCGTGTCATACAACATTTTTAAAAAAAAAAAATTTAATATAATGTTGATGAACTCAACCATTCGAATTACTTCCTAAATAATATTATGTCGGGCAACTTTTTTATCCCATTGAAGTAGAAAGTGAGTTGTCAAATTTCCAGCTCCCCAACTATTATTTACTTTTTCGTTTGGTATTTTTGTGTTTATAATTCTCACAACTTTTCCTGGATGCTCTGCACCCGTACATCATATAATTTTGATGAACTTAAAAAACAGGTCTAGGTCAACGTCGAGAGAGAGAGAGAGAGAGAGATTTCATGGATCCGGGTATATCATAGGATATCTGTTATTGAATTTTAAGATGACTTTTGCACAGTCAAGTAGTCAACACGTTTCACAAAAGGTCAGTGGTAAGGTGGGAGACGAAGAGAAATTAATACAAAGGTCAAAATTTTTTTCATGGGTCCAAATACACACATATAAGTTTATAATTCTAGTAGGAGTGATATTAAATTCATTCTTTTTTCTACTTTTTTTTTTTTTCCTCAATGTTTCAACGTGGATTCTACTAAAATATCTCATATTTAAAGCATGATAAAATTATGTAGAGAGTAAGAAAGAGATTAGATTTAACATTCTTCCTCTAATATATATATAGACAAGAAAGAAGCTGTGTGCTTTAGTCCATTTTGATCACCAATCATGATCGTACGTTCATTTTTATTAATTCCATTATAGATTTATAGGAAGAGGAATACTGTTATATCGATTATCTTTTTTATTCTCCTTTTAACTCTCTTGTCTCTCATGCTTAACACGTGGATTCTATTGTATTTTTCAATATTACTACAATGTGGTATTTTATTAGTGGAGTACAAATTAAGCAATGAGACTGGAAAAAAAAAATTGATCCTAACACTAGTCTCCAAATTGGTGACTATTGCTGGCACAACTCATACAAAGAATTCACGTATCATATATTTCTAAGTAGTTAGCATATTTATAGGGTCGATAATTTTCCATACGACATGACGATAAACTCAAAAATAATATGAAATAAATAAGTTTCGATGATATATTTTATTTTCGTGTCAATTATAGATTGACTCATATAACACAATAATAAATGGGTGAGTTTCTATTTAACCAAAAAATGACCAGTGATAACAAGTTTAATTAAACGGATCGTTTTTCATGTCAACACAACATGAAACAAATATGACATATTTATTAATATTTCAAGGCTTTAAATGTGACTTTGATTAATTCTAGACATATTTGTATTTACTTTAAATTTAAATATGACTTTGATTAATTCTAGACATATTGTATTTACTTTAAATTAATTAGCACATAATTATGTTAAATATGAGTGATCGTATTAAATGAGTCATAATTATATATATAACACATTTATTCGATGATCAGTTACATATGTAGTATTATGTTACACGTATATTAATCGTATTGTGTTTGTGTTTAAGTTCTTGACAAATTCATTAAACTTATAGTCGTATTTGGGTTGGGTTATTATAATATCGTATCAATCCAAACACAACAAGATTACACGAATTATTAGCTTTAGTAGATTGCATAATATGTATGAATGTTTTTTAAATTATTTTTGATATTGTACTCTATATATATATTCTCTAACAGCTTAAATGCTTAACCTTTTATATTTAAATTTTTAAGACCTATACTTCAAGTAGTGTAACATGTTAAACACCAGTGTAGTCTTTTACCCAGTTGAAAAATGGTGGCATAGTTATCCTTTAAAAACTAAAACATGTAATACATCTTTGTTGTTGGGAGAAGTGCATGAAGAGTCAAATTTGATTGAGCTAAAAGTTTGTTGTTGTCCGTCACCAAAAGTATTAATTATGCTATATCTCTTATCTTCTTGTTTTTCTTGAAAAAAAATAAAATTCAATGAAATGGATGAATAAATATGATACAGACAAAGAATATAATATTTTAGGAATATTATTATTACTATTATTATTTAGATTTTTATTTAATTATCAAGTTTTATTTAGATTTTGAGTAACTACTTTGATGTTTTCCTTTTATATTTATTTCTAAAAGATATTAGTTTTCTAGTTTTGTCTAAAAACTTTTCTATAAATAAACTCTCCTATGTTCATTATTTTTCAGACTTGATTAATGATATACAACTATTCAGAAATTTTCTCTCTAATATTCTCATTCTCTCTATAGTTCTTCATCTTCTTCTCTAAATTCTTATCTTCTTCTTCCTAAATTCCTCTCTTTCTCTTCTTTCTCTCATCTTTTCTAAATTTTCACTCTTGTTCTACATCATTTGGTATCATAGCCTCCTTCAATTTTCTTAGACCGAATCGTTTCTCTGCTGAAATCTCTCCAAATTTTTTTCTTTTTCCTTGCTCTAATTAAGAATTTTTTGTTATTTTCGTCCAAAAAAAAAACCTTGATATTTCCTCAATTTTAACACATCAGATTATCGGAAAAAAAAAACCAAAAATGAAAAAAAAAATAATTAGAGAATTCTTTGTATTCTCTTTTATAATCAGCCACCACTACCACCCTTCTCCACCGCTACCGCCACTGTTATTTCACTGCTACAAGATTCGCTCCTCCAATTCACGAAACCTCACACAAGTCGCACCTTTCTACTTGCTCAAGCTTGAGATGCTACTACTACCGCTGCTTCACTCTCCCAATGTGTCAATGCTCTCCAACACTTTCAGTTTTGACAGTTTTGCTAAAAAGTCTCTGATATGTTGAAGCTTGCATATTTGCTCCAGATTCGAAGATTTTTTCACTTATACCCCTCTTTTGTAACAAATTCTACTCTTAAATATTTTTCTTTTGGTTTTATTAGTTAAAAAATTTATAAATGTGTTTTGATCCGTTCTAATTATTAAATACGAATGTTTCAATTTATTCTCTGTACTATTACTATAAACCATATAAGGATAAATGATATTATCATGATATACAATATTAACGTACTCCATATTATCCTTAACAATCCTATAGCCACTCTAACTATTACCTTGAGGAGATAAAACATAATGATAGGATAATAAGAGATGTTCCTACCTATGATGGTTCTTCAGACCATAATATCTTTTTAGTTTATGTAAGTGCTCTTGAGGAGTTCTTTGAATATCATAATTTTACTGATGATCTTTGTATTTATTATGCTAGTTGGAAATTAGTTGGACCTCCTAAAATTTATTAGAAACTAGTAAAACATGACATTGAACATTTTTATCACCCGCCTATCACATTGTGGGTTGAGATGAAGGAAAAATTAGAAAGACTACATTCTTATATCAACCTAGTGTTAGTCACATTCTAGAAACTGAAACTTATTATAACCAATCCATGGTTGATCCTGTATTAGTATGTAGCCTTTGCAAAAATATAGCCGACATGAAACTCGATTTAGCCAAAATTAACCAACTTTGACTTAAGAAATATTATTACCATTCCATGTAAACTAATTTATAAAATTTCTATTAAGGGAGAGAGATTGTTGAGGAGGACGAGATAGTTCAGGAGGAAGAGATAGTTCAGGAGGAAGAGATAGTTGAATCTGTTAATAATTCTATTCAGGTACGAATGATTGAATCTAATGAGGAAAATAATTCTAGCATTGTTGAAACCACTATTTCTTCCTCAACTTGTGATCCTATTCCTTTACCAATTGATCCTAGTCCATATAAGTCTCCAATTCCTAAAGTTTCTCTTGGATCTAATACACATTTATTTAATTTTCTTTCTAGTATGACCACTCGACTAGTTTTCAAAGAGATTAGATATGTTTATAGATATGTTAACTTAGATTTTCTGTGTTCTCTACTATGTCTTTTATGCAGAGAAAGTGATTCAACTGTACTGTTTCTAGATCCTATCTTTTCATCAAAAATCAAGACTTCCAATTGAAGAATTTCCTACGGTTCCGATTATTACTTTATGGTTTACCAGATTTTTAACTCGCCAAAGTTGAGTTTTTGAATCCCGGGAGAATGATGCAGACAAAGAATATAATATTTTAGGAATATTATTATTACTATTATTATTTAGATTTTTTATTTAATTATTAGGTTTATTTAGATTTTGAGTAACTAATTTGATATTTTCCTTTTATGTTTGTTTCTAGAAGATATTAGTTTCCTAGATTTGTCTAAGAGCTTTTCTATAAGTATCTATATTCATTATTTTTCAGACTTGATTAGTGATATATAACTATTTAGAAATTCTCTCTCTAATATTCTCATTCTCTCTCTATAGTTCTTCATCTTCTTCTCTAAATTCTTCTCTTCTTCTTCCTAAATTCCTCTCTTTCTCTTCTACATCAAATTCCTAAATTCTTAAATTTTCACTCTTATTCTGCATCAAAATATCGCAACAGTTTTTCTGAATTCTAAATATGCAAATGGCCAAGCAAACTAGCTAGTTATATTGAGCAGCTGAGCCCAAACTCAAAAAAACATGTTTAAATTGTTTACTCAAATGAATTGGACCTCAGCAACAATTAATATTCTGAAAGAAAAAAAAAATCACAGAAAGCATAGCAACCAAAAAAAGAAAAAGAAAGGGAATAATTAATGGAAGAGAATCTCATAAATTTGGCAGAACGGCCATCGAAAGTTGAAAAAAGTCTGGAACTTTAAGACCCTTTAAAATATCGGTTAGTTTCTATTCAATTTCTGTAATAACCCAACTGACATGAGTAATGCTATGGAAATCTATGTACTAAGCACTACAAAAGGTGTTAGTTTTTCACTGAAAAATGGAATTAATAAATTGGAATGGAACTTTGGAAAAAGAAACGAACAAAAAAATAATCAATTTGTATAACTAAAATAAATCCTTCAATTGTGAAAACATAAAAAAAAAATTACATCATAGATAATTTGACAGAAAAGTATATGTTTCATTTAAATTATACCATAGATAAAAATGAGAGAAAAGTACATCTTTCATCAAACATATTGTACTCTGTTGCTTGTAAACTGAATTCTTCAAAATATTCAAGTAACCAATCATCTTTCTCATTTTGAGCTTTACATCTTGCATCCTCTCAATCCTTTATGCATAAATGACATTCCAAGCTTTCAGGGGTAAACCTAGTCCTCTCCTCGTCCAATTCTCTATTACTTATCCTAAATACAAACTCCGATGATATTTGTGTGACACATGAGGTGTCACTAGATCACGAACCATTACAGAATATACGCCAAAATTTCTTATTACTTTTTCTACCAAGCCAAAATGTCCAAATTTTCTACCTAATTTGGGGTTAAAAAAAGTTGGTAAAATCAATATTTTTTTTAAATGAATTTCCTCGAGAGATTATATTGATAATTGATTAAAATGGTATCATCAATTACAACAAGTACATACAAAGAGTCATGAAAACCCTACTCAAGAGAAAAAAATAACTACGTCAAAACTCACAACTGAAAGTGTGAGACAAATACCGGTGATATATGTGGGTTCAGTCCTGCAAAAGCCGATAAAACAAAGCCTCTAGAGACAAATAAATCTCTTCACGGCATTCGTCAATAAACGCCACCTCTATACGGCGTCTATCAGTAAACGTCACCCTTGTCACGACATCCATCAGTAAACACCACTTTCATCACAGCGTCCATTAGTAAATGCCACCTTCTTCACAACATCCATTAGTGACCATACAAAATCTTCCAATTTGGCTCTCGAAGACCACAATTCTGGAGGAATAACAAAAAAAAAAACTACAAATCTAAGTCTGGGTGTACGCTCGAAACAGAAAGAAAAACAAAAATATATCCCAAAACACCACGAATCTAGATTTGGATGTACCAAAACTACTATAGATTTAGATCTAGGTGGACAACTACCTTCACAAATAGAAAGAAAACGAAGAAAAAATAGGCCGGTAAATATCCTGTCGAAGAAATAGAGAAGGCAAAGCTTCTCTCTCTAGGTTGCACGTGCTAATGTAACATATTATCACATAAAATCAATATTTAAGTACTTGAGAAGTTCAGCACTTATTGAGGAACTTGCATTAGATTCAACTTTTGCTCTCCTGGCAAGAAAAGACAAATCGGGTCAATATTGCAACTTGATAAAGAAAAAAGTAGTTCTTTGATTATTTGCAAACTTGGATTCATATTTGCTATAAAGGGCAGTGAATAAACTATCAATATGAGATTTAGAAATGTGAAGTGGCATGCATAAATTCTCAGAAATTCCATTTAACAATATTTCTACACCAACTAACTTAATTCTAGGGTCCACAACCGAAGCTAAAAATTAAGTAGGTGGTATTTCCTCCCAATATTTTTTTGATTTTTTATTCCATTACAGCACAAATATTTGCAAAGCATGAATTTTCTCTATAGGTACGAAAAGTAAAGGGGATATTATATAATTGATTGAGAACAACACAAAAAATAGGAGAGTAAACATCTGAACAAACATTCGCAACATTGTAAAACACTCTCAAAAATTCCATGGAAACAGAAGTAATTTCCCAATCTTTTCTTGATAAAACAGAACAATGATATTACTATTTTCCCTTGACAAAATCAGTAATTAAATCATTATAACGCAAGCATGATTGTAAGATAACTAAAGTTGAGTCCGAAGAAGTTGTGAAATCTGGTTTCAACTTTCTAGGTCTCAAACCATGTTTTTCACAAAACTCAGAAAAATCTTTTACCTAGTAGGAGAACTAGATATATAAAGAATTGCATCGTTAATTGATTCAATTTCCCCTTCAATCAATTTTAAGCCCTCTTGTAACAAAAAATTAATTTCATAACATATGCATTTCATGTGAAATAATTGAGTACCATAAGAAGAATGAACATTACCTTTCAATATTTGAATTGTTGCACTATGATACGTCTTACCACTAAAAGTGACAAAATATATAAGCAAAAACTTCATATTCTTCAAAAACACACATGCACCATAACACAAGGAAAATTCTTTTTTGCAAGAGCGAATTAGAATAAACAAAATGTACCGTAACACAAAGAAAATTCTTATGACCATCACAACTAGTCCAGAAACTAGAGATGGAAGAAATTGTACGATTTAGATTTGCAAGCTCGGAAATCAAATCTTTTTTCCTTTGATGAAAAACTTTGAGACAGTCACTTATGACGACATTTTTCGGAATAGCGGAATAATTAGGATTAAAACATGATTTTTAACATAATCTTCTAAAGCAATGTTATCAGCCAGAAAAAAAAAAAAAAAAAAAAAGTTGCCAAGTTGTGACTATGTATTTGACCAAAGCTTGTTCTTCAGAAATTTTTGGAAAATTTGTGGAACTTCCACTTTCACTCTTTCTTTTGGGTATGTTTCCTACGGTCCATTCTCTATAAAATATACTAAAATTGATAAAATTAACAACTCTAAAAAAAATCAACAAAATTAGACTAAGTATATTATAAAATGTTAAAATATAAGAATTGATAAAAAGAATAGAGAAGATCGAAGAAGATGTACAATTAGTAGTGACCAAACTAATCTTCTATACCTCACCACCAAAAGTGACAATTGAACAATATCTATATTGAATCTTGATTCGAAGAGATTGTGCTTGCTTGGAGTGGTAGAGTGAGAGGTTGTAGAGGGTGTGAACTGTGGAGTGTAAGATAGAAAAGACCATTTGGGTGTATTTATAGAGTTTTAAATTTTAATCAATCAATTAGTAAAAATGTCCCCATATATTAGCTGCCACGTAGCTGGTGAAGTAGGGCAGAATTGGAAATTCACAATATTCGTCTTTCAAAATGGAATCAACGGCTATGGAGAGGGAAACGAGCCATTATTTATCATGGGCTAATCTTTGAATTTCACGTTTCGAAAGGCTATATTATGGGCCGTTCCGTGCCGTTCTTGGGCCCCGTCACGGCCCATTTACACTCGCTAAACGTGCTTCGGCCCGACCCGGCACGGCTTCTATTCACGCTCGCTAAAACACCCCCCTCCTCGATTCGATCTCCGGTGGGGTTTTCCTGAGCAATTTTCCCGGGAAAACCAGAAGGAAAACGCAGGAAAGTTAGCACCCAAAGAAATTTCCTTTAGCGAATTTTTGAGACCCATAATCTGGAAATGGCGACCGAGCTGAGAAACCCACCTGGAGTTGTGATCTCCATGACAGAACCAATCCGCTCGTTCCTCACATCGGCTTCGAGAGACCCCAGCCTCTCTCAGGAGCTTCAAGAAATTGCTTCTGATCTCTCTTCAGAACCCAATGTTCCGTACAAGTCTCTCCGTACGATTTGGTCTTCTTCTGACATCACCGCCCACCGCCCCAGCTTGATTCAACTCCTTTCTGGTTCAGAGTTCGTCCTCACCAGCCCCAAACCTCGAGAAAAGGTAAATCAAAATTCCATTCATTTTTTTTTTTTTTTGGTTTTAAGGTTTGTACAGATCTTAGAAATTTTGTTCAAGTATATACAGGACCTTGTTATATAGTTTCTCATGGTTTATTTTTTTCGCTGTTTCTTGAAAACCCAATTGGGAATTCTTTGTTTTATTTATTTAATTTTGATTAATTAATTTGTTTGTAATGATTTTTATGAAAAGTTTTGGTTTATTAATATGAGTTTTGGGTTTCAGAGTCAGGAGTTGAAGGCGAGACTAAAAAAGCTAGCAGAAATGGCAGAGAGGAATGCATATGCAGAGCTTGTGAAGGACATTACCCCTAAGAAGGAGACCACTGAGCCTTTCTCTTCTTACAAGGATCAGTTGGGCTTTGGTAAGTTACGTTTTGATTTGTTTGGTTTGGTTTTTTGGAAGGACCTTTAATACATGGCATGATATTTGGTGCTTTTATAATGTGAATGTCAATGCTTTTAGGCCTGGGATTATGTTGGACTTGATGGACCTAACTTCTGAACTTATTTTTGGTTTTAGATTTGCCAATGTCAATTATTTAAGTGATATCTGGATTTTCCAGAGCGTTTTATCTAAATGTTTTGATGGAAAAAAGAAATACGCTTTTCATTCTTCTTTCATCCAAGTCTAACGAGTTGGGAATACAATGTTTTATTTAGTGAAGAGAAGAATGAGTTTAGCCCTCTTTGATCTGCGGTCTTGGCCATATATTTTGTTAGTTGTGTAAACTATGGTAGATCATCTGCCATTGGGAATGGAACATCTCTCAACGCATACTGAATTCGTCTAGATTGTAGGATACTTTATTTCATTACTCGAATTTATAACAAGTAAAGGTTATGCAAGAGCCAGGGTAGTCTTCCCAAAGCATGCGTGAATATTTGCAATTTGAGACAGTGAAGTGACTTGTGCTTTATGAATTACATGCCTAAACAATCAAATAATAGGTAACTTAAGTCCGATCTGTGTATCCTTTTTAGGGCCGGGGTGTGTGCATGTGGGTGGGATAGGCTCGGCCTTTATTAAACTACTGTTGATTGATTTATTAGTTTTTCCTGTTTTCGTTTTCTTATTCTGTACCCTTTTTTTGTGTGTATCTATAAAAAAATTTAAGCAACAATCGTCTTCATTTGGATGCTCCAAGTTTTAATAGTGATTGAATTCAACAGGTTTACATGTTGCGCTGACAATGTTCACTGGCTATTTGGTTGGTTATGCTGCATTTAGAGCACTATTCAACCACAGTCCTGCTATGGTACTTTCAGAAAGACTACATTAAGTTTATTTTGTTTTATTTTTCCTCTTTCATGGATACTGCTTTGATTTTTTTTTCCTGAAGTGTTCTCTTCTTTAAGTTTCGTTTTATTGAATTTGATGGCACTCGATTCTTGTCTCCAGAATGCTGCTGGTGGAATTCTCGGATTGATAGGTGGCATGCTAGTCGAAACATTTCTTTTTATAATCAGAACATCTAGTCAAGAACTAAGAAACTCTACTTCCGCTTCCAAGCAGAAGAAGGATCAGTAGACTTGTTCTTTAAGAGGTTGGTCTTTTCTTCTGTTTTCTGATATTACTCTCACATCTCAATATGTTAAGATCTAATGTCAATGATATCTCAATCTGTTAAACTTCATTTTCATGCTAATTACAGTTCGTCGGAACGTTTGCAGATGATGGTAATTACTCATCAAGTTTAGAGTGATTCTCATTTTCCTTGGTTGGCTTCTTTAATATATCGGAAGAATGCTTGAGGAGTGTCTTTGATCTTATTTTTGACATCCCTAGTTGTATTTTGTGTCAAATTTTGATGAATATGATTAGGCTTGGACTAACTTTTTGATCGAAGATTATTAGTGCAGAAAAGTTAGGGGGAAGAGAATTTTAAAGAAAATGGTGGCAAGATCAACATAATTGACACATACATTTGGTTCACATCATCACCTATTGAGAGCAGTCTTCCCTTCAGCTTTTCCCCGTTTGAAGAAATGTGTTTTTGCTTCTTTCACACATAGAAGTGATATGATGAAGCTTCTTTGTTCCTTTTATGAATTTGTACTAGGAGAAAAGGAAAAACTTAATTTTTTTGGACTGTTGTTGCAATTTGGTTCAACACTACTCTCTGGGCCAGCAACTAACACCTTCTTTTTATTTACGTAACAGTGTGAAATGAATCGGAATAAAAACGGATGAGAGTGAGATCATTATTGGTATTATGTAGTTTATGTATAATGATAAAAAGAATCAGAATGTAAAGAACATCATTCATATGTTTGTCAAGGAGACCGAATCGGAATGCTGTATTTTACTAAATTGCGCATTTAAAACTCTCATATTTTATATTAGAATTAACGCTCATTGCTTTTTTTTTTTTTTCCCCTTTTTTTTTCTTTTTTTTTTTTTTGATATAATTTGTAGTAATGGTTACAAATTAGGAGTTAGCACTTAAGGGGAGCGGTGGGGTTCAAACCCTACACCTGGTGCTTTTCAAAGAGAAGTCTCTGCCAAACATTTGCTAGCTCGTGATATTAACGCTCATTGTTGTGTCACACATTTTAAAATGATTGAAATGCATCTGCTAACACTCGATTGTGCTCACTTGTTTGATTGGTGTCAACTGAACTCGACTAGAGTGTTAGATCGAGTTCGACTCTGGTCAAGTTTATGGGAGGCCGGCAAACTTAGAATTACGGAATTTTCATTAAATGGAAGTCTTAATTTTGTAAATGACTTTGTATTTGACCTAACCAAACCTTGAGACTATTGTCGTCGTTATTTCTGTTGTGTTCTTTACTGGTGATGTTCATCACTATCCATGGTAATTGTGTAGCAAAGGGTATGAAAATAGAGAATAGAAACAATATTTATTTTTTTCTAGAGATTATTTATATTGATGGAGCTAAGTAATAGGTACTTTTGATAGCAGATGTGAGACCATCTTTTATGAGGAATTTACATCCCATGGGTCAACTAATACCCTCTTGGTGATAAAAGATCATCCCTTAATAATTTTATATATTAAAAAAAAAGTCCTTGGTGCTATGTCTCTTATAATTTTTTTTTTCAAAAGTTACCTACTTTAAATTTATACGCCAACTTACTTAAATTTAAATAAAGTAATGATACATATATATAAATAGTATTAGGGATCTCATTCATTATCTCACTTTTTTTAATAATTTTTGACATGACATATAATTTGTCATGATTCAATTAGTAAATTAAAACTAACCACTAATAGGTTTAATAATAATTATAAATTAAATATGGACAAATCACTTGCCATATAAGGTAGTGATATTAAAAAAGTGGGATAACATGTAGGATTCTTAGTGAAATAAGTTCATAACTAGTAGTACAAGCTTACTTGTATTAAGAGTTAATTGTAATTGGGCCATCATTGGAGGCCATTAGAGTTTTGGATTCTCACTTGGAGTTTATCAAGATTGAGGTGTCCACATACTTTTGCAGTTACAAGCTTAGTGCATAGGAATGAAGACTCATTGGTTAGAGGTACACAATCTCTTGCATATATTTAGATCATAACAAAGATCCTAAAAACTTTGATGAAAAGCTATAATACGGAAAACTTTTTGTTTTCTATGCTTCTGCTCATCTTTAATCTTGCCACATTTTTCGTAAATTATAACCAACATGGGCAACAAAAGAGCACTTCTAGAACACATGAAAAAAAAGTCTCTTCTTCCTCCTTACACCACACGGACACCATAATGGGCATTGAACAACCCGCTTAGCTAGATTATATCTCACCTGTAAAGCTTCATGAAACCCTCTCCACAAATAGATTTTTATCTTAGAAGGAATTCTGCATTTCCAAAGTGTTGGAAATCTGATCGACCTAGATTCACCTCTCCCAAAATCTCACTTCAAAGAAATGTCAGAATAATAGAGAAATAGTAATAGGGAATTGAAACCAATCTCACAACACAAGAATTTAAGTGGAAAACTCCCAAATCAGGAGAAAAACCACTGTCTCTCAGAAAAGAATTTCACTAAATGAAAAGTTTCTACAATCATATAGATTTCCCTCTTTTCTACCCAATAGCCCTAATACACCCAAGCACTTTCTCACAAGTATTCTTTCATTCACACCTTACACCGCCACTCTTTGAAACCTCCTATTTCACAAAGAAACTCTACTCTCAATGAAAGGAGAAACAAAGAGAAAAGAAAGGATTTAATTAGAAGAGAAAACTTGAAATGCTTCTAAGTTTTGGGATACAAAATAAGTGATGAAGTCCCCGTATTTATAGAGCTTGAAAGGTAATGAGAACACCACATTTTGCTATTACTATTACGACTACCTTTTTTACTATTGCTATTACGGCTGCCTTTTTTACTATTACTATTACGGCTAGTTGGTGAGCATTTGTTTACATATATGTTCACATATGTTAACAAAGATCTGTTCACACATGTTTACATACATCAACAATCTCCTACTTGAAGACTTGATTTCAATCACGTCTTCACATACGATCTCATCTCATAGCTTACGTCGCTGTCATTGTCTTTACTGACAATCATACTCCACTATATGAGTATACCACTTAAAATTGATGAATTCTAAGATTTTCATCTCGGCTCATGTCGAAAGAACCTTGTTGATAACTATGGTGCTGAGTCCCACGTTTAGCTTCTCTAGGAGTCCGTCAGCCATCGACATCATTCAGTAAACGCCTTACATCAACGCCAAACCAATGCCTGTGTGCAAACTTGCTGTCGTTAATTGTGACACATCCTCTTTCATGACATCTTTGGAGATAAGCGACTGCCATGAGGATATACATGTCATGATCAAAAGACAAGATCATCGTCTCCATCATAGGAGACAATATTAGCAGCATTACCAGATTTGGAGCTTTTAGCTAAACCCGCTCTACCTTTTTGACAATTTCTTTTCAAGTGCCCAGATTGTCCACACCTCCAGCAGATTATATTTTTTTTTTCGGGGTTTTTCTTCTTAATGTCGACTACCAATGTTGAACCCTCAGATGGAACATTACTTCCACCACCCGTCAGCTTTCTTTCTTCAAACAAAAGTTTACTTGTGACCTCAGAAAAAACTACAGTCTCCTTCCCATGCACCAAAATAGGTTTCATATGCTCATAGGAAGGTAGAAGAAACCAAATGAATCGCAATGCCTTATCTTCATCTTCAATCTTCACTCCAATAGCCTCCAGTTTAGAAAATAGACCATTCAAGATACTTAGATGATCAGAAAGTTTTGTACCTTCATTCATACGCAATGTATGAAACTACTCCTTCAGGTACACTCGATTTGAGACACCTTTCGCCTGATATAATTCTTCAAGCTTTCTCCAGATATCTTTAGCCATCGTTATTCCAAGCACATTTGCAAGGACATTTTTGGCCAGACACATACATATCACACTTGCAGCTCTTTCATCCAGATCATCCCAGTCTTCATCACTCATACTGGATTTCTCAGAATCTTTGTCCTTGTAAGCCTCTCTGCCTTTCAAAACCTTGTGCAATCCAAATTGAATCAATAAATCCTTGACTTGTATTTGCTACAAGCCAAAATTGATGTTCCCATCAAATTTTTCCACATCAGCTCTAACCGAAATTGAAATCTTGTTTTCTGACATCTCGCTTCGCACTTCTAGCTTGAAAAACCGCTAAGAAAATTTCCAAGAAGGATTAAAGGGTTCAAATACTCCTACTTGAAAACAGCCTCCTTATATAGAATTTCTTAGACTAACACTAAGCTATAGTGCACCGAAGAACCCCGCTCTGATACCACTTGTTGGGAATCTGACCGACCCAGATTCGTCTCTCCCATGATCTCATTTCAAAGAAATATCAAAATAATAAAGAAATAATAATAGGGAATAGAAATCAATCTCATAATAGAGAAATAATAATAGGGAATAGAAATCAATCTCACATCACAAGAATTTAAGTGTAAAACTCCCAAATTAGGAGAAAAACCACTGTATCTCAGAAAAGAATTTCATTATATGAAAAAATTTTACAATCATATAGATTTCCCTCTTTTCTACCCAATGATCCCAATATACCCAAACGCTTTCTCATAAGTATTCTCTCATTCACACCTTATACCACCACAAATATATTGGCCAAAAATATATAGGTTATTAGAAAAAATAAAAAATATATGGATTATTAGAAAAAATCAAAATATTGTTTGGAGACAAGTATACCATTCTTATTATAAGCTTAAATGTCATTTACTAAGGGTAATTTTATTATTATTTTTATCAATTCTCTTAATTTACCCCAAAGAGCTATATTTTAAAGGCAGTCAAATTACAAATTTTTTTTATATAAAAAACCAAATACAATGAGATTTTCCCATATTTTTCAAAACACGGTAGCTTTTGTTAAAAGATATATACAGGTCATTTTATGCCATCTTTGTACGAGAAAGTTAATTAACAACCAAACAACTACAAACATTAATCTAGTCAAATTTTTTTAATGGAAATATTGAAAAAAAAAAAAAGGAAACTGTTATTTTCGTCAAAGCCAAAATCTGTGAGACTATAAATATATGGGTTTATAAAGGTTTTTTTTTTTTTTTTTAGGGGAAGGTTTATTTAGGTTTTATGTGTAAGCTTAGCGTTAGAAAAGTACTACAGGGTATTGGGTTTAAGGGTGTTTTTTTTCCACAGAGATAATTTTGCCGAACGAGTAAATTCGTTGTATATTTATCATTATCTCACCTGTAACTTTTAATTATATTTCTAATCATTCTTATTTCGCTAGCCTGGTACTTGGGAGACTGGTCTGGGAGTGGCTCTCTCTTTTTTCCCCAACAATTTTTATATTTTTCTTAATTATTTGATTTTCACTCTTTGACATCTTGATACCGAAGTCTCAGAAAAACCCGGTTACGACCGCGTTTCTTGGTATCAGTTTTGGGTAAAAGATTTACAAAATTGTGTGAATGTAGCATTGTAAAGATCCCTTGTTTTGTTTTCTAATAAAGATTCTTTGGTTGGTTTCAGGTTTGAGCAGCAGCACAAATGGCGTGTTCTTGAGGTTGTGAGGAAGTTGACCATGGAAAACGGTGAGTGCCCTCTTCTTGTTAGGTCCTCCACTGAGTCTAAGAGGCGTAAAGTTTCTGCTATTCGTGATCTTCCATATAGGAGGTGTAAAGGGTCTGTTAGATTGAATCCACTAACTGATGATAATGTTGAGAATTCAAAGAATGCAACTTGTGATTTAGTAATGCATGATAACTTAATGTCAACTCCTAATGGGTGCAATGACAATGGGAATGGGAATGGTTTGGTGAAAGCCATGGCTCGAAAGTATCCCACTAGGAGGGCAGTTTCAGCCATCCGAGAGTTCCCACAATTGTATGGAAGAAGTGTTGTTTACATTGGTGGGGGAGAGTCTTTTGGAGTGGTTGATTCTCCGAAAACCGAAAGTTCTGGTCAAGGGACGTGTGGTTATGGAATGGATGAGAAAATGTTGATGAATGGAGTGAAGACTGATGTGAAGCAACCAGAAGAGGATGGTGGACCTAAAGAAGAGTCTAAGGAAGTGGTTGATTATCAGGAGAAGAAAACTACCGGTCAAGGGAAGTCCGGGCGGGGAAGAGAGAAATCAAGTGGGGTAGAAAGACTTAATACCAAGATTGCTTCTGGGAGAAAGCTTAATGGAAATGACTCAAACAGAAAGTCTCGAAGGAAGAATCCTCTGCAGGTCAGTTGTCAAGGGACAGCTCATCCAGCTATTTCGGATGAAGAGAATTCTCTTGAGCGTAGTGACTATGAAGATCTTCACGTGGCTCCATTGTCATGTGAAGGTGATGCTGTTGTTCCTCGTCTTCGTCGAGGTGTTTCAAGAAGTAAAGATCGCGAGAATGATGGTGGGGGTGACACAAGTTTTACCCGAAATAAAGTACTAGAAATATTAAGTATGTTTCGGAAGCTCTTGCAGGAAGACAAAGTTAAGTCAAACGAAGCAAGACCTCGCCACAAAAGGGTTGATTATCAAGTTGCGAAGATACTCCAAGACAAATACAATATTCTAAACATAGAAAAACAGATTATGGGATGTGTCCCTGGAGTCGTAGTTGGCGATGAGTTCAAATGTAGGATGGAGCTTAGTATTATTGGTCTCCATAGGCAGACTCAAAGTGGAATAAATTTTGTGAAGCAAGGTGCTAAGACCCTTGCAACAAGTATTGTTGCATCTGAAGACCACACTGATGTTTTAGATAATTCGAATATCTTGATTTATACGGGTCAAGGGGGAACTGTGATGTACTCAGATAAAAAACCTGAAGACCAGAAGCTTGAAAGTGGAAACCTTGCATTGAAGAATAGTATCACTGCAAAGAATCCTATCAGGGTGATACGTGGATGTGATCCATATAAGAGGAGATTTAGGAAATTTGTATACATTGGACTTTATTTGGTGGAAAATTATTGGAAAGATGTAGGACCACATGGTAATCTGGTTTTCAAGTTCCAGCTTGAGAGAATTCCTGGTCAACCAGAGGTTATCCAGAAAGAAGAGAAGAAGAGAAGAAGATCTAAAGTAAATGAAAACGGTGTCAATCCAGAAGATATTTCTCAGGGTAAGGAGGTAATTCCAATACGTGCTGTGAATACTATAGATGATGAGAAAACTCCACCATTTGAATACAGAATCAAATTGACGTATCCAGATTGGTGCCAGTTTACTCCTCCAAAGGGTTGTGACTGTATCGGTGGATGCTCAGATTCCAGAAAATGCTTGTGTGCTGTCAAGAATGGAGGTGAAATCCCATATAACTCTAACGGGGCTGTTGTTGAAGCAAAGCCCCTTGTTTATGAGTGTGGCCCTTCTTGTAAATGCCCTCCTTCTTGTCATAATAGAGTGAGTCAACATGGTATCAAATTTAAGCTTGAAGTTTTTAAAACCAAATCAAGGGGGTGGGGTTTGAGATCCCAAAACTTCATTCCTTCAGGAAGTTTTATATGTGAATATGTAGGGGAACTCCTTAAGGAGGAGGAAGCTGAAAAAAGAACTGATAGAGACGAGTACCTCTTCGACATTGGGAAAAACTATGATGACAAATCACTCCGTAATGAAGAAGTGGAGGATGAAGGTGGGTTCACCATTGATGCAGCAGACTATGGCAATGCGGGGAGATTTATCAACCATAGTTGTACTCCAAATCTTTATGCACAGAACATATTGTTTGATCATGAGGATAAGAACATTCCTCACGTAATGTTTTTTGCTACTGAGAAAATTCCTCCTTTGCAAGAGTTGACCTATGATTACAACTATATTATTGACCAAGTTCGTGATTCGAGTGGAAATATAAAAAAGAAGAGTTGTTTTTGTGGTTCTCCTGAATGCACTGGTAGATTGTACTGAGCAGACCAGCTGAAAAAGTTTGGATTAGTGAGAAAAAGGTACCACTTGTTCCTTGATGTAGAAAGTTTATATAAATTTATTATCCATTTTTTTCGTGAAATTATTTAAATGGAAGCGTAGAAAATGTAAATCTTTCACAAATGTGTGTTTTAGATTCCCACGTTGGCAGCCTGTTGGAACGCAACAGTAACCATCAATTTTAATTTTTTGACAGCCTCTAGTTTACATGTTTCTTTTGGTCTCTATTGTTAAAATGTTGATTCCTCTTATGTGTTGTTCTTTTGGTTAAATCAGTATTGTAATTGGTGAAGCTATGTGACCTTTGGAGGCTTTAATAGAGTAGAAACAAGCAGATTAGATCCTTATTCAGTATGAATCAAGTTTATATTTCCGTTGTAAACAATATGAATTATTTCTGTTACTTCGGGCTCATTTTCAGCAGAGGTTTTTAGATTCTAGTTTGAGGCTTGAAGTTGCTAATTTATAGGAGAGGAAATTAGGTTGTGAGTCACTTTTGGTGTTTGGGCGCATTTTGTTAGTTATTTTTTATATGTAGTTTGTCGCATTTTTTATTTGTAAAATCTCCTTTCGGCCCTTTTGACCCTTTTGTTCCCTCATTTTTTTTAGAGGTTGTGGTTTAACTAAGGTTATTTTTGAGATAAAATTTTCAGTTTTCTTAAAAGTTTAAATCATTTTCTAAGTCACAAATCCCTCCCCTAGAATTTGCTATTTATCAAAATGTCCCTTAACTAATTTTTTTTGCATAGATACACACCCACACACGCACAGACACACACTTACAAATAGTATAGATACATATAACATATATCTACATGTACATATGTATACATAACATCTGGTAGTTAAACAAGAAGGGCAAATATGGAGATTATGTTGAAGAGTGTTTTGAAATCCATATGATTAGATATACAATTTTTGTACAGACAAATAATTTTGCTGTTCATGAATTATAGATCTATGTTAATTGTGATGCAGAGAACATGTTAATTGTTTTGTGCATTGATCATGTGTTCTTGCATTGTCAATATTCTTTGAATTTGTGGCATAAGTTGCCTGAGGAGATTGGTGTTATGTGTGTAATTCAAATGAGATGATTGGGTTTTATAAGAAGGGTAGGATTATCTAGAGTATTGCAGTGTTGACTTAAGTTTAGTCCTTGTGGTTAGAAAGAAACAGATAGATTTTTAAGGATATTGAGTCTGTGGGTGATCAGTTGCAAGGTAACGCCCCAAGTACTATATTAGGTATGTTCTTGGAAGATCATAGGTATTTAAGTGGTGCTCCATGAGCTCAAAAGTACCTTCAAACTAGCACTTTTGGGTGAGGCAAGTGGTGTTACATTTGGTATCAGAGCCAACCCAATCTATACCTCTGTGGGTCTTGGAAGGCTGCCATGGACCAAAACAGTAGTAAATATGGACCTCTCTCATAGGGGCTATACGTGAGCTATTGAATGTGAATCCCTTAGTGAGTACTCTAGGCCTTTTACATGGGAGATTATAATGCTCCAAGTCCCACATTAAATATGCTATGGGAAGATTACGGGCACTTAAGTGGTGGTCTATGAGCCCAAAAATATCTTCAAGCTAGCACTTTTGGGTGAGGTCTAGTGTGGTCTAGGATTCTTGGGAAAGTGTGGGAGGGGAAGGATTTGAATCTTAGTTAGGCCAATTTATGTATAAATTTCATAATAAAATTAAAAAAAAAAAGAAGACGGGTGCTTCTATGTGGCTCGATGTCGTTATGGCTTGTTTTTTGTAGGAATGAGAGGTTCATTACTTCAGGAAGCAAGTTAGAGAGGAAGAAAATGATTCTTCTCTTGTTGTGTGTAGTATGAGAGGAAAGAGAGAGAATTTATCCCATTATAGACCGGATTATAAGTAAGTCTAAATTGAGGATTTGAAATCCATAGCTTTCTTTAAAAAAAAAAAAAAAAAAAAAAAGATCTGAACTCCATAGCCTAATGTCTTCTCTCCTATAATTCTTTTTGCCAAACTACCACCCCACTCCAAATCCATTCACTATCTTCCCACCTTCCTCCTTCCTTTCACTTCTCCCTCCTACCAAATACAATAAGTAGTTTCGGGGGTGTTTTCTGTCTAAATTAGATAGGGATCGGTCTCTTTTTGTTTTATATAGCAATTATTTGTCTTATTTGGCCGAGGATACCATGTCCTGTAGCCTAATTTCTTCTACTTTGTAATATTTTCCAGATTTTAATACAACTGGTTTTTCTTATTAAAGAAATTGTTATGTTAGGATATATTATTCACCAATTGAAAAATATAAATAAAAATGAATGTTTCAAATAGTCATTGTTATCTTGTAAATGATTATATTGCATCGCATTTGGGATCCTGCCGGTTTAGAGCAAAGATATGCACATAGCAATCTATGCGTGAAAATGTTTACCGGCAATTTGGTTTAGTTATGCTCCAGTCAGAGCATTCTTTAACAGTCCTGCTAGCTGCCTACAGAAAGACCTATCTTAAAATTACTTCTTTGTTTTTCTATTTCTTGGCTACTTTTACTAATTTTCTTGTTTTATAATGTCAATGGCAATTGATTCTTGTTTCCAGATGATTAACAGGTGGCTTCTAATCATAAATCATCAACCATAAATCGTCTACTTCCGCTTTCGAGCAGAATAAGGATCATCTGTAGATGTGGTCTTTCAAAGGTTGGTCGTTTCTTCTAATTTCCGGTGTAACACGTGCCGCCCAAATGTTTGATGTACCTTCAATAATGCAAATTGTCTTTTATCTTGAAATCTGAATTTGAGAAACAATATGAAGAAAAGAAAGTAACACAATTTCATGGTCCCTTCTAGAAGCATACATGTTGAATTTATTTATATATTTCCCTACCTTCTGCTGTTGAGAACTTCGTTTTCGTTGTTCATTATTATGTTGATTCTCATTTTATTTGGTTGGCTTATTCTTTACATTGGGAAGAATCTTAAGGAGTGTCTCTAATCTGATTTAGTTTTTAAACATTCCTCTTGTTGTTTTGTTTCTGCTTTTGATGCACCATGTGTACATGGTTGTAGTCTTGTAGAACAAGTATTAGAACTGAACAACAACTAGCCATTGCAGATCTATATTACTTGATTCAGAGGTGTCATTATTGGGTCAGGCTGTTAGATATGTGCGTGCTAGGTTTGCCTTACTCTATGACGGGTCAGATCTCTGTGCACCCATGTACCTTGGCAGGGCTGGCCTCGCCCTATGAGAGCAGTGCTCAATCCTTTTACCCAAAAAAGAAAAGAGAAAAGAATTAGGTCCTCTATGTTACGTTTGTTCAAAAATTAGAATTCCCCACTCAATAATTTGAAAGTTTCTAGTTTAAGAAAGTACTGCATTACCAAGAATATCCTTAATAGATTGGAGAACTGGAACTCTCACCCTAATATCTTCAGTAAGGAAGAGGATGATTCGGTGAATTGATTGGGAAGAGGATTATTATGAGAGATTTGTGTTGTGGGCATCTTGTTTTCCCCCTATTTCATAAGCTCTCTTTCCTTTGTTCTAACCTTTGTAATTCCTGAATTATTTTTTTTGATTCTTGGTGTCTTTCTATGGTTAAAAATTTGATGCCTTTCTTTTGAATTTTCCGATTTTACATATTGATGCATTGTATCGTATTTCTTTTACGTAACTTTCGTCAAATTTTTGGAATTTTACTAGTTATAGCTTTTGTGTATTTTTTCTCGGATTCCTGATGTAGACATGGAATACAATATATTAGGAAAAAAATATTGGTATTATTTTTTAGGATTATTCAAATTTATTATTAGGTGTTATTTAATTTCAGATAATTAGATTTAAGTTTCCTGTTTTCTGTTTCGATGTGTTTATTTTTCTGCTTGAGTCTAATTGCCAATCTATAAATAGGCTTAGCTACGTAATTGCTTTCTAATTGCTTTCAAGACTGTGAATGATTATTGATTTTTCTCTCCCTATGATTCTCTTTCTCTCAGAATTCTTATCTTGATTCTCTATTTCTCTTCTACTTGTTTATTTATTTTTGTGTAATTCTCTCCCTTCTCTCCCTTCTCTCTCTCTCAAATCTGTCTGATTTCTTATCTATCTTGCTTATCTCTTGCTATTTTACCAATTCTATTGCTGTTCTGTTTATTCTCTATTTTCTCATCATATCCTACATCAATTCCTATTGTGATTGTGTTTACATTGTTATTATTTTTATATTTAAAAGACATAAAATAAGACTCAGGTATCATTCTGGCCTTGTTTTAAATCTCTTTTCATAACGAGTTGTTGAGCAACCTGACCACTATTTCATCCTTTAATTTGTTTGTGTTAATGGTGATCATTTTCACAAATTAAGTAGCTCTAGGGGGAAATGCACAAAAGTTGTACTCAAATACTATTTTCTTGTTCTTGCTATACCAAGTTCACTAGCTAGTTAATGAGTCTATTTTTCAGTGTTTATTTATTCATTTTTGAAAAACTAATCTTTACTCTTTTTGTTTTTGTTTTGTTTTGTTTTGTTTTAATTATTATTATCGAGTTGTATTGTCTATTCTTGCAATATAGCTCTTACGCATTTAGACAACTTGATGAGATCGGTTTTGGAAGGACTGGGTTTTGTTCCCTGTGTTCATGGTTTACATAGGGATGCAACAAACAAGACTTCTTGAAGCCAAGAGTAACCATCTATAATCCCAATTATGTATTATTTCATTGTTTTTATTTTTCAAGTACAACTAATGGTTAGATGAATTTATTCTTCTATTATTCTGTAGAGTAGGGATTCCAAAATAATTTTAGCAAGTTTTTTGTTTTGACTGTAGGTCTTTGTTTGTTTGTTTTTGGTTTTTAAGATCTATAGAACACTATACCACGCATGGTCACAAGCTTCATTTGATTAGTACTACTCAACTCCATGTTAAGATTTAAGGTTGGAATCCCTCTTTAACTCTTAAATAAAATTAAAAAACTCTTACCGTGGTATGTAATTAAAGGCCAACTTCAAATACTTAACCGTGAAAAGTTCATAAATACCCGTTTTTAAAATTATATTTTTTTGAATATCTATTTTTTATTTTTATTTCATAAATATCCGTTTTTATACTTTTTTTTTTTTGGAGAAATGTGGACCACTGTTTTACACATGAAATGTAGACCACAGTATATATTTTATACATTAAATGTACGCTGCGGTCCACATTTCATGAATCAAAATTTACACTCAAAATTGGCACACATTTTAAAATGTGTACCGTTCATATTTTACACAGGAAATGTGTACCTAATAGATAAAATATACATTGTAAATGTGGACCACTCATATTTTTCATATGAAATGTAGACCATAAAAACAGGTATTTTTGAAAGAAGTTTTAAAAACAGGTACTTTTGAAATAAGTTTTAAAAAATGGGTATTAGGTGTAATTTTCACTAACCAACAATCACTCTATAGGTTTGAACTTAGGTGAGCTCGAAAGAAATAAAGAAAGTGAGCTGACCACTTGAGTTCGCGTAATTTGTCAAATTACAATTGGATTAGCTTGGTTTAGATGATGAATTTGGAAATTAAATTGGATTGTTTCCATAGGTGGATTTTATGTTTGGAAATTCAATTAAAACCGAATTGATCCCATTATACATTAAAAAAAAGTGTATCGCCTTATTATGGAACTCACTACACCAAACTTTTTTTTTTTTTTTTTCAATTTTGACGTTTTCTGCCACCTCTCCTCCCCTCTGTCCCTAGGCCCTCTCCATTCTTAGTTCGTTGTCGACCAGCCCTTCTAACTTGCTGATACCGAATATTTGATTGAACCAACCGATTGATCCAAAAATTGGATATCCGATTATAATTAGATTGGATTGGATGATGGATTTAAATATTTTATTGGACTAGTATGGTTGGCAAATTCATTTATATATATATATATATATATTATTAGGAGATAATTAAGGTAGGAGAATTGAATTCAATATATTAACAATAAAGGTGTGTATGGTTACTAGGCGTATGACAAAACAATAAAACTATTAAACTAAACATTATATACATTAAAAAAAGGAAAATATACAAAATTTCCTTAGTTGTGTGGCGAATCTTCATAACTTTAATTGACATGTTTAATAATTAGAACATATCCTTATTAGAATTTATTATTAGAATTAGAGATAAGTTGTCTTTATAAGGAAAATGGACGATAGGACTATACCTTCTAACTTCTTAGGTCTATTTATTCTGTTTGCAAACTATGATTTTTAATCACTACCATTTAATTTTATTTTTGGATCTCATGGTATTTATAGCTGAAAATTTAAGCTTGAAGCATATACAAACTCAGATCTTGAGGGTGGATGAGAAACTGACGAGGCTTGAATGAGATGAGAAACCTATGTCTCGACAATGCTTCACACGACCCACATGGGAGAGTGACGCGGCTTAACAGAGGAGAAAGTGATGAGGGATCCTCGATCTAGAGTATCAATGACTAGAGGTTTTAATCATGTCGTGCCAAGCCAGATTTATTTAGCTGGGGCTTGTTCGTGTTTCCAGTTGTGCTAGTCTAGGCACAGACGCATAGTTAGTAAATGTATCATACCATGTCTGTTACCGTGTCATTTTCGTGTTTGTCTATTTTTGTAGCTAATTATGCATGTTTTTTACATTACATATTTTCATGCCTAATAGTACTCATTTTTGATTTCATGCTATTTTCATGTCTAATCTTCCATGCTTTCAATATTATGCTATTTTTGTGTCTGTTTCGTATATTTCTAAAAAATAATATTCCAGCTATTTGCATCTAATTGTGCTCGTTTTAGAATTCATGTCATTCATGTGCCACAATTGTGTATGTTATCGACTTTTATTCAGAATTTAATTAGATAATATTTAGTCCAAATTTATTTCAAATAATTTTAGTATTCCTCTTAAAAAATATTTGATATTCATTCTTTTTGTTCATTTCAAGAATTAGTATTATAATATACAAATATTCCTCAATTTTTTTTTGTTCTTCATTGGTGTTAAAATGTTTTATTTTTAATTTTTATGTTAATATTTTTTTTTGTATACATTTGAATAATTTAGGAAGAAAAAAAAAGTTCATAAAACGGTACTAAAATTAATAAGTTTTAACAATTAAGCTGACATATTTAAGCATATGTGCTGATATGATACTAAACGACACGTTTGAGGGCCAATCAGTTGTGCGGGCCAATAATTGTGAGTTTACGACAGTACTGTACGAAAAACACATTTTTGCCCAACTTAAACTAAACGATTAAGGACAGTGATGAAAGATAAATACGCTTTTCGTCTTTGTTTATGCTTGTCTACAGTGTGCATTTCTTATATTTTCTTTTCCATGTGAAATAATAAATCTAGAAGGTGCTTCCCAGAAGATTAATTAAGGGTGACTCATGTCATGCTATTCATAAGCCAAAAAGATCGCTAAGGTGGAGTAAAGGATATATTATTCAAATGATAGATTCTGGTGGGGTTGGTGACTTAAATTTAATAGTCATGCGAGGACATAATGGATCGAACTAGGAGACGGCTGTAAGCAAACTCACATCATTATCATAAGAAAACATTATCCGCTTGATTAGATAATATATATTAATGATGACTTATCTTATTTATTAGATTTTTTTTGTTTGATTGTGATCTTTCTATTGGGTTTCAGAGTTGAAATTGGCAATTTTCCCTTGAGCAATATTATCATCTCCTACACTTCTAGTGAGAGGATCCTATATAATCAGATAAGCTTCATTTGATTATTATCAACCCCATAAAGTAACATATTTGCTTAGGATCTCTCTTTCTGTAAGATTTTAATTTCCATCTATTTCTTTTTTTTTAAAAAAAAAAATCCTTCAATATATAGCTTTTTCCTAATTTGAATTTAGATCTGTAGCTTTTTCCTAATTTGAATTTAGATCTGTGTTTGTCTTGTTTGTTTCTGTTTTGTATGAAAATTTATTTCTTTCTAAATCTGAGACCCTAAAGTCCAATCTAAATCTAGAAAATCTCATGCGATCAAAGATCAATGTCTACAAATAGAGTATCAATTTAAAGAGCTAATTTAGATTGCGAGGGAGGATCTAAAGAAAAAGCACGAGGGCATAGGCATTATTTTATAAAAGCTCTAATTATATCTCTTTTGGAATTCAGTGTTTCCTCCAAATTGTTAGTATAACACAACAATTTAACTGATTGTTTATCAACTGTAATGGATTATTTGTAATTCGATTTTTATATCTGATTTGTTGTCATGAGTTGGAATGAAATTCTTGCTTGATTTTTTAATATTTCTTTTTTTTTCACTTTTTTTGTATTTTCATTTTTTTACTAACTTTAATATCAGGGTTTCTGGCGCAATTGGTCCATGTTCCACTTATTTTCTCTATTTTTATTTTTCTTTATTTTTTTGACTTTCTTTAGAATTTTTTAGCCACATGTGCACAGCGCGTGCTTTCACGTCTAACTTTTAACGCCAGTCTCTCATTTGGACTTGATTGCCACAAATCAAGAAGTTAAGGGACTCAATTGCTAAAATCAAAATCACAGGGACCAAGTCGTAACAACCTACATAGTTAAAGGATCAATTGTGCCAAAAACCCTTAATATCATGAAAAAGTTGATCTACTGTTTACAGCAACAACAAGAAAATCTTGATATAAAGATATCATGTCACCTCATACAATGAAGTTGGGGTTCACACTAAAACTTTGCAAAAAGACCCCACTAAACATTTGGTCACAATTGGAAAGCCAGCTTTTAGTTTTGAAACTGTAGAAACTAGAAAGAGCGGCTTACAATCAGTCTACTCGCTTAATCATTAAATATTTAGGATGCAAGTTCCGACCATAGTTTATGTTTATGTTTTCTTTTTTAGCATTATTACTCTATAGTCAATATTTACCTTTCACTATTATTAAATATATATATATATATCATTTTCGTTTTTGAACCTACTACTTCTTATGTTATGACACCGGAACAGGGACTTAAGTGGTTCTGTCTTTGTGGATGAATTACAATCAACCAAACGATTAAATAAAGGGACGAGAGAAACGCTAAGGATTTTCTTGGTAAACTTTTTTTTTTTTTTTCGTCTTTAGAGGTGTAAATTTCTCTAACTACATCTTTAGAAGATCTTCACTCCACATTTCACTTTTAAAAAAAAAAAAAAAAAAGATGCATGTATTACCCAAGCCTAAGGTAATTAAGTTCAAATCTCTTCTAATTTGGTATACATGTTGTCTCCGTGCTATAATGTTAGAGAAAACTATTTATTGCATAACACATCCAATGTATATGGGATAAAGATTATTTGTCAAATAACCTTGTATCAATTTGTATCTAACCTCTCATATTTGACACATTTTTTTTTTTAAAAAAAGGTTCTAAAAAATAGAGAAAAAAGCAAATTGTCGAAAAAGAATTCACTTACTCCTATCTTAAGGATATTAAATGACGTGTTAGAGTCCGAGAAGTTTGACACAAATTAGTATATACTATATATAATTTTTGGATGTGTATTTTAGTTATTGTTAAATCAGGTTACTCGACTGTTCTGTCACGATTTCCAGATTTGCAGAAAACTTAGTGCAGAAAGTAAAATTGAAAGCAAAATAAAAGAGACAGTCCAGTACTGGCCTAACCACTAAGCCAAAAAAGTAATTGCTTAGGGACCCATTCTAAGAAAGGCCCCAAAAATATATAATATTTTAACTATTATTATTTTTTTATATTTAATTTTTTCTATCAAATATCATTCTTATACTTTGGTCACCCGTTACAGAAAAGTCCCATCACTTTTCAAATAAAAAAGGAAAGGCCCATTACCTTTTAAATAAAAAAAAAATTTCAATCACATTTGGTTTTTAACGGATATATTTCCCATATATATATATTTCTTTGTTTTTTTTAAATGGACAATACAAATCTCTAGCCATTCAAATTCAGTCATACTTTGCTACTTTAGTTTTGAACGAAAAGTCCAGCTCGTGCAGGTGTAGCAAGTATTGAATACTTTCTTTTCTCTAGCCATTTTACACCCCCATTCTTCATATCTTATTATTAGCATTGCCAATTAGTATAGAGAAGAGTAGAAAAAAGTATTAAAGCATAGATTGAAAGATTTTGATTTGAAGAGATTATCACTGCATATTTCTTGGCCATAAAATATCCAGGTTATATATTTATTTCTCATTTTTTATCTATTTATTTATATCTTTTGTTTGAGTTTTGCATTGCTATTCTATTTTTTTTAATTGTGTCAATTTTGTTTTCATGAATACCTAAGTTAAAACTTAAGAATTTTGTCTAATAGAAAATATGCATCCTGGAATGACAAACTCAAGAAAAAAAGAAAAATGGAAAGTTTGATTCAGTCCTAAAAAGGACCTCTTGAAAACATTTTCACAAGTAGTAAAAGGGATGTAAATAATTCAAGTGTAGAAACAATTGAACAATTAAATTTAAATGAGTTAGGAGATATTGAAGTGATAGTAGAAAATTCTATAGAGGATAAGAATGATGAAATATGTGATAGTGTAAAGGATGATGAAGAAGATCAAGAAAATAAAGAAGAAGATGAAATTAGCAAATTAGACACTATAGATATTAATACTAAATTGAGGGATGTTTCTATGAATAATATTTATGATCCAGGAAGATGGGAAAATATTGACAATAAGTTAAGAGATTTATTGGTGGAAAAAAGTCCAATTAGAGAAAGTAAGATAAATTTTCCAAAAGATGAACTTTCTAGGCATTTCTCCACTTTGTATTACATGAAAAAACTATCAAATAGAGAAAGACAGTATAGAAGATGGTTGGTATATTCAAAGCATTTTGATAGAGTATATTACTTTTGTTGCAAATTGTTTAGTACCAATTCTAGCATGAACCATTTATTAGGCAATGAAGGCACTAATGATTAGAAAAATCTTGGAGTCAAACTTAAAAGTCATGAAACAAGTAATAAACACATAATTAACATGAATGTTTAGGTTAATTAAGAGTGAAGATTGGTAAAGAATAGAATTATTGATAGAGACGTCCAAGAAAGAATCAACAAAGAGAAGGAGCATTGCAGAAATACTTTAGCAAGAATAATTATTATTGAAAATCTAGCTGAGAATAATTTGGCATTTCGTGGAAATAACGAGAAAATTTATCAAGAGAATAATGGAAATTTTTTGAGTATAATTGAGATGATTGCTGAATTTGATCCAATAATGCAAGAATATGTCCGACATATTCAAAATAGTGAGATTCAAAAACATTACTTGGGACATAATATTCAAAATGAGTTGATCCAAATGTTAGCACTTGAAGTCAAAAGTACAATTTTGAAAAAAATCAAAGAGGCAAAATATTGTTCCATTATACTTAATTGTACTCCAGATTCAAGTCAACAAGAGTAAATGTCTATTGTATTGAGGTATGTAGATGTGTCAGCAAGTCCAATAAGGGTAGTAGAATATTTTTCAGGATTTTTAAAAATAGATCATACTTCTAAAAAAACCTCTTTAGTAAACTTAAAGGAGAAATTGAAAACCTGAAACTTGACATCAATAAAGTAATAAGACAATGGTATGATAACGATTCTAATATGAAAGGAAAACATCAAGGTGTACAAAAACAATTACTGAAGATAAATCCTAGAGCATTATATATACCTTGTGGTTGCCATAATCTAAATTTAGTATTTTGTGATGTTACCATCTCTTGTGTTAGAGCTATATCATTTTTTGGAGTTTTATAATGCATATATTCATTATTATCTTCTTCAACAAAACGATGAAAAATATTGAAAAATCATATATCAAATTTTACTATTTAAATATTGTCACAAACTCGTTGGAAAAGTCGTGTTGAGAGCTTAAGGCAATTAGATTTCAAACTCCAAAAATAAGAGATGCTTTGTATGAACTAGAAGAAACTAGTAAGGATCTTAAAATAAATAGTGAAGTTAAATATCTAGCAACATATGAATTAAAGAATTTTGAATTTTTATTAGGCATGACTATCTAGTTTGATATCTTGTTCGCTATTAATTCAGTTAGTAAAAGCTTGCAAAGTGAAGATATGCATATTAATATTGCCATTAATCAGTTAAAAGATCTTCTTTTTTATTTTGAAAATTATAGAGAAAATAGATTCGTGTCTGCAATGATTTCAACTAAAAAGATTGCAAATGATATAAGCATAGAACCTAAATTTCGTGAAAAACATTTGATTCGTAGAAAAAAAAAAAAATTTGATGAAAAGGTTGATCGTGATAAAATAGAATCTGCTCAAGAATCATTTCGAATTGAATATTTTATTTACATAGTTGATCAAGTTATTTCTTCACTTAGAATCAGATTTGAGTAGTTTCAAGTATGTGAAAATATTTTTGGGTTTTTATTCAATTTTAAGAAACTAAAGTCATTGGATGAAGATATTTTGAAAACGAATTCTTTGAATCTTGATAATGTTCTAAAATACGATGGACTTTTGGACATTGATGGTTTAGATTTGTTTTAGAATTAAAAGTGTTAAGAGAACTTTTACAAAAGGAAAATAGTAGTCCTATTGAAATTCTTGATTGCATTAAAAGGGTAGATTCTTTTTCAATTACAAGTATTACTTAAAGAATATTGTTAATAATTCCAGTGACAGTTGCTTCTGCATATAGGAGTTTTTCCAAGCTGAAATTGATAAAATCTTACTTAATATCAACTGTCATAAAAACGATTAAGTGGATTAGCTATATTATCTATTAAAAAAGATTTATTGGATAAGCTTGAATACAAAGATTTGATTAATTCTTTTGCATCTAAAAGGGTAAGAAAAATTAATTTTTAAATAGATCGTTCTTATTATTAATTTTTTTTTTGAAAAAGCCCCTATTTTAAAATTTCCCTTAGGGCCCCAAATTATATTGAGATGGCCCTAAGAAGCACATAAATTTATCGTGGTTCAGCATAATCAAGTTGTGCCTACATCCACGGGACTAGTCTAGTATAGCAATAATCTACTAGAAGCATAAAAGAATTACAAATAAGGTCTTATACAATAAATCTAGAACTCCCTTCTAGTTGCTGCCGATTTATAATCTTGTTTCTTCCAGTGCTGAACTCCCTTCAGCTATTGTTTTTGAGCTTCTCAGCTCCAGCACGCAAGATCCCTCTCATGCCCAATCAATCACAAGCTCCTGCAAGTGAAATGGTAGTTGAACTCCTTTCATCCCTTGCTTTTCTTAAGCTTTCTAGCTCTAGCATAAATACACAAGATCTCTCCTATGTTTAAGCCACCATAGAACTCCTTTCAGCGGTGACCAAATAGTCCAAGGATGAACAAAGTGAACTTAACCTAAACTCTAAGAATTCTTGCTTAAAGAGTAAGAAGCTATAAGAAAAATTTCTTTTGATATGCAATGGATATAAAAGACTTGATCTCATCAGAAATGAACCTCCTGTTTATATAGGTAAGTACAAAAATACTAACATGGATAATAAGGACAAAAACTAAAGGCATCGTCTTGACAAAATATTCAGAGACACTGATGAGATAGACGAGATTTACGAACTCAGATCTCAAAGTATCATCTGGACAAAACATTTTAAGGCACTGATGAGACAAGAACAAATAATGAATAAACTATTCAATGTGCAAACATGTATATCAGTTGTCTTCATAGATGTCCTAGCAATCATAAAATAAAGTATTGTATGTACGTGCTAGACAATATCTAAACATGCAAGATAACTGATTTGACAATATAATAATAAAACTTAGACCAAACAAGAAAAAAGCTATACTCTTATAGATAAAATAGACTGAGCTACTGATCTCATACTGATAGGGTCTTCAGCCTTCTAAGCAGGTCAGTATTGTAACATTGTATTAGCACACATTGAGACATTCAGTAGAGAGAAACAATTACAAAATAATGTCCAGTACACTTGACAAAACACAAACTTACATTGAAAGGCTTGATTCAATTGATCATTACAAGCCAAAGGATCATAAGATGCCAAATACTCTACACATAGATCCAACAGTTATGTTTGTCTAGGAGGAAGTGATCGAGTTTGTTTGGTTGTAGAAATTCATTTAGAGTAAAGGTTTCTACTTTTTGAATAGCCACTTATTTTTCTAAAAGTAATCATAATATTAATATTTGAGTAATGTGCATAGTGATTATCTTTTCTTTTTTTTGAAAGGTTTCTTAAGGGAATTAAATTATCATTAGCCAAATTATCTATAAAAATAGTATAAGTTTCTAAATGAAAATAGAAACATTCCTCGAATAAAAACTAATTTCACCCCAACCCTAGTAAGAGTGTGAGCTATCATATTCTTATTATGAGAAATGTGATTGCAATATACCACCTACCACTTACAGAGAAAAAACTCCAAGCAGATCTTTAGAGCCATCAGGTAAAACTTCTTTAAGGCGTCTATTAATATACGTCACAACAGTCCCTTCTTCACGGCGTCATCAGTAATTGGTATCCTCTTTATGGCGTCTATTAATAAACGACACATAAAATCTTCTAAATCTGGCTTTTAAAAGCTTCAGATATAGAAGAGTACCAACAAAATACGCATAAAAATAATAATAAAAAAGAATCTCTCTAAATTTGAATAAAAAAAAAATACAGATCTACAATTACACTAGTAACAGAAAAAAAAAAAACTAAAATACAACTAAAAAAATCATAAATCTATATCTGGGTGTACTGAGAGCACCATAGATCAGGATCTAGGTGAACAAGTGTCTTTACTAAATAGAAGGATTATTGGGAAATAAAAGTAAAAATAAAAAAGAAAATTAAATCCATACAGGGGAGAGGAAATATCCCGTTTCCTGATAGGATAAGCGCCATGCTAAGAGGGGAGAATAAGAGACGGCTTTGGAGGCTACACGAGAGAAAATTGCTGCTCTCTGCATAAAGAAGAGAGAGGAAGCGCAATATTATGACCTTCTATTGTATTTTTAACCATTTATTATCTTCATAGGATAACTTTAGGACTTTTATGCACCATGTCAGTAAAAAAAAAAGAATGAATTGTCAATAGATTAATTACATAACCAATAATGTTCACTCCAGTGTATTAACTTAGTCTATTTGATAGTTTTTTTTTTCTGCTATTTGAATGAAAAAATCTAAGATCGATGTTTTCCTTTTTTTTCCTTTTGTTTTTTTTTTTCTTCTAGATCATTATCAATTTTTATTCTCTTTTAAAGAATGTGATGAAAAAAATGGGACAAATTATAAATCATTTATATAATTAAAACTTTCATTTAACTAAAATTTTTGGATTCCAAAACTATTTCTAAATTGATTTTGGTGAAAATTTTTGACCACATCGAAAAATTTAAAGTGAAAGAAGTGCGGTCAGAGAAGGTGTCCAGTTGTATTTGAGTTTCAATTTCTGATCGAGACTTTTCAACCGTAATTGAAATTTTTTGACAATCAATTAATCAAAAAATAGTCAAAACGGCCAGGATTGGCGGTCAAATAAGCTTGAATGCGGTCTAAAAATTTGGACCCTAGTTTAACAGAGGCGAGGTCGCCGATGGTAACAGGGTGTTGCAAGTGATGAGGTGCTGCATATAGTGGTAGTAGTAGACAGAGGCAGAGATAGGAGTGGGCAACTGGGGGTCATTGCTTTCTCTTAACTTTTAGGTTTTAAGCTTTGCCTATAAAAATTTTGAAAATTTAAGCTATGTCCCCACTCAAAAATTAAGATTTTAAATATACCCCTATTTACCCCACTTAAGTTTATAATTTTTAAGTTTTACATATAAACTTCTAGATAAGTCAAGTTACGCCCCTACTCAATAGTTGGAATTTTAGTTATGCCCTTATTTTGGTATTGCAAAAAATCTAATTGACTATAGAATAATCACACTGATGCAGGAAGTCGTTCTATACCTTGAGTCCAATAAAAGCTGGTGTCGTTTCTACTTGTCCAAACGTCACTTAGTCCAGGGTCGTTTTATTTAGCTGTCATTTTCGTTTTTGTGCGTGTTGTTTAAACGCCAGCGTTTTGTATTGTTTTTGTGACTCTCTTGAGCCGTTAGCCTATTTTGTCGTGTTCTTGAAATCCTTGGCCATTAGAGTCAAGGTCTGAAAAGAAGAAAGGCAGTTTTGATGAATATTGATAAAAAAGTTGTTACAGAATACTGAATTTTCTCTTCTCTTCCCTCCTTCGAGAACTCTTCCATTGACTCCATTGCATCACACACTTATTTTGATGTAAGAGTTTTTTTTTCTTTCTTTGTCACAAAAAGAAACACTATTCCATTTATAAAATTATTACGTTCTTTTTTACAAATTAATTTCAAGAACTTAATTAACCTCAATTAGAAAGAACAAATTAGGAAAAGAGTTCAAAGAAAATTTTCAATTTTTTCTTAGTATTTATGCCCCGCCAAAAAAAAATAAAAAATTTGGCTCCGCCATTGGTGGCAGAAGTAATTTGAGATTTGTTGGAGAAAAAAAATACCTGTAGGATTTGTTAGAGAATGAGGTATCCAAATAATTTTATGTGTGCGACATTGATAATATAAAGGGTAAACTGCAAAAAAATATCCTCAAGTTTGAGTGTTCTGCAATTTAAATCTTGAAGTTTAAACTCTGCAAAACAATATTCTGAGATTAAGAATTTCTAAAAATTAATAACCTAGACTGATTTTTTGACTCATTATAGTAACGAAAAAATAATAATATTCTTCATTAAAACTGGATTTATCCTTATTATTCTCTTTAATTTTGAGGATATTATTGTTTTCTATTAGTTAAAGTTATTTAAAAAGTTAACATAGAGTATTAATTTTTAGAAAATCTTAATCTCAGAATATTATTCTACAGAGTCCAAACTTTATGATTTAAATTACAGAAGACTCAAACCTCAGCATATATCTTTTACGATTTATCCTAATAAAAATTAGTTTAATAACATTTATAGAAGATTTCCTTTACTTCATCACGGAGGTCTTTGCAGATCATGTAATGCCTGTTTCTATTTCATGATCGTACTACGTGTATTCCAAGTGCTTGTGCCACATGGCATTGGATGAGAAATTCCCACGTGAGATCACATGGGCCGGGAGTCGACGTGGAGACCGGTGAATAGTTCTTGCATGTCTTCACGTGCGGTAACTTTGGTCTTAGTTTTAGTCCCTTTCCAAAGTCGCAACTCACAAAGACGAGTCCAAAAATATCTAGACGAGTAGTGTAGTGTCGTGTAGTGTGTATAGGGAATGTACCAGGAAGGACGGAGGAGGCCATTGAATTGGGAGAGGAAAAAGGTTACCCTGGCATGCGGAGTAGGAGATGGTAACACCATTATGGCCGCCAAGGATCAAGGAAAGATCCACCATTTTAGTTCTTTTCTTTAGTTTTCTTTCTTATTAAACACTTCTTTTCACTTTTTGAATACAATAAGACAAAACTGGATTTAATTGCGGCTAATCTAGGACGTGGTTTTCTTTCTTTTTTTTTGGGCTGAAGAGGTTTTATTTGTTAGTTTGAATGCGATGCTGGTTTTGGATCCGCTGTTTTCTATACTAATCGATGGAAGAAAATTTATGGAGTCTGATCTTTTCTATGGGTGATGCTAAGGACACATAACAGTATGCCATATGTGTATATAGATTTAAAAAATGATAGTGGTTAAAAAAGACGTCAAATTATAGTGTGTGTTTATATATGTCCATAAAATTGTTTGTATATTTTATTGGTTCAGTTATTTAACTATAAATAATTATATATTCTGTGTAATTTTTAAAATGATAAATCTAAAAAGAATAATTTGGTAATTTCATAGTTTAAAAAATATAGTATTAGATATTTAATTGAGAACCCAAAATTATATAAAAAAAAGATCATTGATTTATAATATACCTATAAATTTTATTCTTGATTACAAATAAAACAAAAGTTACTAACTATTAATAAAGATAAGAGCGGCTTTATTATCATCGCTCTTTTTTCTCTCCACACTAGTACTCTTAAATAAATCACTATAAAATTTTAAAAATGTGAGAGTTTAAGAAGAAACGACATAAATTTAAAAAGGAACTGGGCCACTCAACTTTCATATATATATATATATATATATATTGAGATGAATACAACTTCAAATATTGTAATACCAATTTGAAACAAGATCTGATCTAACATTTTGACTATGACACATTATGTATGTCCTTTCCTATTTGTATAATTAGCCGCATGAAAAAAACAAAAGAAAAAAGAAAACTTCTCTTTCATCATTTCCACTGTGATCCAATATCAGTTACGGATTTTACAAATTAATAAACACAGCCGGATAATGATAATTAATAGAAGCGCCTAATATTATATTATAGGGGCTTATAAAAATATAACTAAAATTTGTACCTAATTTAAGTAAATATTTATTTGTCAAATGTTATAGCAGAATGTCTGGTATATATGTTTATATACCAAGTGTAAAATTTTATATACCAAATACAAAAAATTATATACCCAGTATATTTCAGTAGAGTAATTAAAACTGGTAGATAAACATATCTATCAAGTGTAAAAATATATGTACTTGGACATTTAACTATAAAAATTAAAAAATGGACATCTACTTAATCAAATTTAAAATATTGGTCATCCACCTAAATTTCTCTATATTATAATGACTAATGATTGGACCAAAAATTTGTACAAAAAATTTATATCAATAATATAACATTCATTTTTATTAGGGCTAAATATAGTAATGATCCATGAACTATAGTCATTGTATTACTTTGCTCATTGAATTTTCAATTATATAGTAATGACTTTTGAATTATGCAATTTTTACAACAGCGACTCCTTTGTTACAAACTGTTAGTTTTTTAACAGAAAATAGTCATGGTCAAAGTATCTAATTGGGCATTATTTATTTCTATGAATCAGAATTTCATTTTAAGCCATAATTATTATATTGTGCCCATTGTACATGATCCATTTCTGTTAAAAATTTAACAGTTTGTGTAAAAAAAAGTTATTGCTGTAATAATTGTATAAGTCTTGATAGTCTACTGTGTAAGTTAAAAATTCAAAATCTCATTCTTGACCACAGTTACCAAACCATGTGCTCTGTAATGACTTATTTTTACTAAATATTTAACAGTTTATAACAAAAGGACTATTGTTGCAACAATTAAATAATTCAAAGACTATTACTATTTAAGTTGAAAATTTAGGAAATAAAATGATACAATAGGTATAATTCATAAGCTATTAATATTATTAACCCTTTTTATTACTATCTTAATTTAAAATGAGAGCACAATAATTAAAATTTAGTATTTAAAATGGATGCCACATCATGTAGCATAGGATTTTTGGTGTGAGTTTTTGATCCCTCTAATATTACTTTTTATTATTATTCAACAGGATGATAACATTAAAATGCCCTGACTTTTAACTTTTCTACAAAAAATAAAAACTCTGACTTTTGAATATCTGCAAAATAATACTCATACTTTTAAATTTTCACAAAATAATACCCTAATTTTTGAAATTTTACAAAATAATATACTCACTTTTAAATTCTATAATTAAAATTTATTAAACGATAATAAAATTTTTGAAAAATATTTGTAGTTAGCTTATTTCACATTTCATTTAAAAAAAAAAAGTAAAAAAAGTAGAAGGAGAGGTAAAAATAATTAATTGTAAAAAAAAAAGAAAAAGAAACATGCGAGTAAAAAACAAATTGTGTTCTTTTAGTAATTAACCAAAAAAAATAGTTATAAAATAATTTCTGATAATATACTAATATTTAAACATTTTTTAATAAGTTTATAAGAGCTATTTGTAAGTTAATAAGAGTTAATAAGAGTTAATATAAGTATACAAAGAAAATAAAAACTAAGGGTATTAATTTGCATAATTCAAAAAAGAGGGTAATAATACGCAAAAATCATAAATATGAATGTATTAATATGTATAATTTCAAAAATGAGATTATTAATTTACAGAAATTTAAAAAATAAGATATTTTTTTATAAAAAAGTTGAAAATAAGGATATTTTTACATGATAAACCATTATTCAACAGAAGAGAAAGTACTTAATTACAAATGCTTTCTTAAAAAAAGGAAGAAAAAATATCTAATCACAAGAATCTGCGAGTACAGAGGGAGTCAGAATTCGTAATGATAAGCTTAAAAAGGACATTACACAGTACAACCTATTAAAATACCCGCTGATTTATTACACAGTACAACCTAATAAAATAACCGCTGATTTAGTTACACTCTCCTCCACGTGGCACCTTCTGCTCATCCCATCACGCTCTTCACGTGACGCGTGGAAACCGCAAAAAAGGGAAAAAAATTGCTTGTAATCGCCTCCTCCTCCGGAGTTGCCTTCTTCGCAGCATCGCCTCACGTGCACCCTAACACGTGTCAGCCATCTGCCGCCCTCTAAGGTCAACCAGGTCAGCGCATCTGACGGTTCACAATCATCTATATATTTTGACCCTTCGCTACTTAAAGTCGACCCTCATTGATTCAAAGACTGAAGCTGCTTCTCCTTCTTCTCAATCGCAAGACGAAATTAGATCTTTCCAAACTATGAAAGCCGTACTGATCCGAACCGGTTCGGTTCCGGTTCAGGCCCAGTCGCCACACGTGTCCGGTTCGCCGAGAGTCTGCCTCTCCCGGAGCGATTCACTATCCGGCGTCGTCTTCTCCGGCGAGAAGGCCGCCGTCAGTTCTCCCAAACTCTCCTTACATTTCGAGATCAACCGGCGCCCGAAAGACAGGGCCGTAATTCGTCGGGCTCTGTCGGAGACCGACATGATCGGATCGGAGACCGAGTCTGCCGCCGGATCCCGGTCCTTTCCGGCGAGGATACCGGAGGAGGAAGAATCAGCTCCGCTGAGTAGAACTGCGAGTTTCTCCGGAATACCGTTGGAGGAAATCGGGATCTCAGGCGGCGGATCCGGCAGGGGAAGCAGGTCCGGCGGCGGCGGCGACTTCGGATTCGGCACTTATGGCGGCGGATTCGGCGATCGGAGCAAGCTCGGGGAGTATTACCAGGAGATGTTGAAGGCAAACCCTAGCGATTCGCTTCTGCTCAGAAATTACGGAAAGTACTTACACGTGGTACTAATTGACGCTAATGATCAATTAATTTCGATCTTTTGATTAATTAGGACTTAATAGTTTTTGATTAATAAATTTAGATCTAGATTTGGATTTTGATTTAAATTGGATTTTGATGATCAATTAAGGTGGAGAAGGATTTGGTGAGGGCAGAGGAGTATTATGCGAGAGCCATACTGGCGAATCCAGGAGATGGGGAATTGCTTTCGCTGTACGGAAAGCTGATATGGGAGACCCAGAGAGATGAGGATCGAGCCAAGTCTTACTTTGATCAAGCCCTTACTGCCTCCCCTGATGACTGGTACTTACTTTGATTAATATTCCGAATCGAACGGTCAATATTGATTTCCGAATAATTATTTATATACGACTGATTTATTGATATAACTTATGCAGCACCGTGTTGGGTTCGTTTGCTCATTTCATGTGGGAAGCAGAGGAAGACGACGAAGAAGAAATGAAGAGCAAGACAGAGAATATGTCGTCGCGCGCCCCTGCTCCTGCTCTCGTGCCTGCGTTTTAATTAGCCCACAGGGTTTTCCGAGTTTGGTGTGTGTATATATATATATATATATATGTGCGCTAATTAAGGGTACGACGTCGTATGTTTGTACGGTACGTAGAGCTGGGGTGACCGGTGAGAAAGATCACCACCTGCCTGTTAAGAAGAGTAATAATGACGGCGCTTATTACCAACCTTAGCTTAATAAAATGCTGCAAGCGGTCAGGCACGTACGTACTTACCAGGACCAAAATGAAGACGAGAGGGTGTATTTTTATTTGCTATTTTCTTTTGTAAATTTGTTATATTAATGTTTATATATATGGTCATCAACTCTAATCTTAACCTTTTAACTTGTTTATGTCAATGTTTTGATCTTTCTGTATTTAATGATCCGTGCATCATTCTTTTTCTCCATTACTACGTACGGTACGCAAATTTGATATGAATAAAAATAAATTAAGTGAAAATTGGATAATTTAGAGACATTTACTTTCGATGTAGTGTCTTATTTGTATTCTAGTACGTACTGCAAAATTTCTCTCTTATTTATTCATTTATTTTTGAGATCACTGTATCAAAATTTCTGTTCAGTAATTACAACTCGGTTAGAAAAACTAGAAATAATAGTGTATAGTTGGGAGTGAGCATACGTGGTTGGGTGGGATTGAATACATTCAGCAATAATCAATATGATTATATAATATAAATTGTGCGGTTAGAGATCGGTACTATCGGTTTGGATTAATAGCATGATAGGTAGTTTGTAACTTTGTATCCAATAAATAAATCTATTAGTCTGTGATTATTAGAACTTTAGGCTGATTGCCAGGTTCAACTTACGATTTAAATAAATTCAAAACACACAGAAATTGATAGGAACTATACAAGTTTTAGTAACAAACCAATCATATAATTTACTAGTTTCACTTGGAACAATTTCCGGCAGGTTAAGGATAAATATTCTGAAGACCAATGAGAAATAATTTATTTCTGCCTTAGTGAATTTACACGGTTCAACAATATTTTGAATTAGTATACATAATATTAGATTTGAAAATTTTGGGTGATTTGACTTTTTTCATTCAAGAATATATAATTGACCCAATCCAATTGATTTTGTTTCCCCATTTTTCCGTCCAATCTAGTTCGTCAGTGTTAAATGAATTAGATTGAATTGAATGGATCAATCATTCAGTTTGGTTAAAATGTATTGTTTATACCTATTTAAAGTGGTCAATGCTGATCAGTAGAAAATATGTTTTTTCTTTTTGCTTGAAAGTGGACAACTCTTTCAAAAAAAAAAAAAACGAAAAAGAAAAAAAAGAAAGTAGACAATATGAGTTGTTTGAATATTCTTAATGGCCAAATGGCGGAGATTTTATTGATTTTTTTTTGTTTTAATTTCATTTTCTTGCTTGAATTAATTAAGGAGCTCATTTGTAATTATTTTTGATCCATATCATTTTGATTTTACAGAAATCAAGGATGTTGAGTAATTTTCTCTTACTTTTATCTTTTCGTCTTCAAAATGGTACCGAAGAAGACAATCACTATCTATGGAGATATATATGAATCTATTGCCGTGTAGACCCAACTTTTAGAGACTGATATTTTTTGATACTTTCAAGACAAATCACAAACGTGACCATACCAACTTTTAGATTTATTCCTTTGTTAACAATACTCAAGAGCCTAAAAGTTACTTTTCAAAGGTATATAAATTTGAGAAATTTAGATACAATTATTTACACATGAATTCTTTTACACGTATTATTAACTTTGAGACGGTGGCCTTCACGATTTATTCTCCTTTATTTATTAATCTTTTTTTTTCAGAAAAAGATTGCAATTTTTTTTTCCTTTAGTACTTCCCAAAATGAGGAATATGGTTGGTTTAATAGTTAAGTTAAAATCAAATATACAACTCTAGATACAAATTATAAGAGAAATAAATAGTCATATCTATATATCTATATTCCTCAAATTTTTTAGAGTTTTCTACTTAATTGATTGTTAAATAAAAATGTCAGAAAATAAATAACAATAAAAAAAATTTACACGTAACAAAATTGAATATGACCAGCATTAAAATTTGAGTAGGAAAATTTCAAATTCAAACACATTGAGTGAATACACACAAAAAAAAAAAAAAAACCTACAAAAGCCAGAGAATCCAGAAAAAAAAAAATCTTAAAACTAGAGAACAAAGATTTTAAACACAAATATTTTATCTTTAAAGAGATTACAGTAAATACAGTTTTATTATCATTATTTATATTTAAATTAGAAATGAGGAGCTTTCAACTTTCAATCTCAATATTTGAGTTATCAATCATGCTATGCCTGCAACCTTACAATCTTAAAAATTTTCTAATCTTTTATTTCAATCCATGAGTTCTCTCTGTTTATTTCTTCATTTGTTTCGGATATTTTTCTTTATCTTCAAATTGTTCCTGAAGTAGTATATTGGGTTTTGCTCCACATATTTATCTTCAAGAGAATAATAACGACAACCACTTTTTCCCTTAAATTTGATTCAACCTTTTAGAAGCCTCTTATTCACATTTTATCCAAACAAAGGGAATTTCTAACAAATAGATGAGTACAATTTGAATTTTGAATTTATGCACATTTTGTGCTTCCAAGTTCTACCTATGATACTTGTGTCATATTTTTAGTTATTATTTGTGCAATAAGTTCCACCTATCACTTATTTCAGTTATGGTATTTGTGCAAATTAATTATTTCTTTTTCAAATTTTGTTATCTTAATTAGTTAAAAAAATAAAAATCCTTATTATAAATCTATAAATAATCACTCTATAGTTAATACCTTTTATGAATTGAGAACTTACTATGTTATAAATTAGACTCCTTTTTCATATATACTTGCCATAGAAATTCAAAAAATTTACATCATATAAATGGCACGTTCATTAACAAAGTAAGTGCATTGCAAGTGCAACTTTTTACTAATATATATATATATATATATATGGGTGAGTTTTCAATGGGTATTTTTGTTTTTGCTCCATAGATGGGTAAGTTTGACTAATTTGGAAACAAACCTACAATAATAAGTCATCTTATTCAATATATTAATTTCTATTTTTTTTATTTGTTTCTTTTTTGAAAATTTAATTTGAAGTTTAATTTTTTAATTACCTTTAATTTAAAACTATATGTACTATTGCATCTTCAATATTTAATAAAATTTTTTATCGATAAAATCCAAAGTAGCATAATTTTCATAATATGAATAAGTTATTTTCTTATATAACAAAAAATGAATAAAACAACTACATTGAAAGAAAATTTGTTTTAAAAAAAATATGCGTCAAACAGCTTAAAATTTGTGCATCTTTTGTTATTGTTGTTTTTTTTTTTCCAATAAATAAGATAGTTGAGAGTAATTTAGGATTATTAAGTATTTTGCACTAGTTTTATTTCTTATAAAATAAAATAAAATAAAAAAAATTAACCAACTCATCAGGTTACCCATCTTTTTTATTTTAAGTAACTTTCTATATTTATACATTTATTAATTATAATAATATTTTTAATAAATCTACTAATATTATTATAGCCATTAGATTACAATCTAATGGCCCAAATTAAAGTACCCATCCATGGAGTAAAAACAAAAATCTCCATTGAAACATCACCCATATATATATATATATGGAAATGACATTGTTATAGGACTAGCTGAAATGACGAAAAATTTAAGTATGTCGTAAATTTTGAGAAGTTTTTGTTTTTGATTTTTGGATGGTTTATGTTTGTCGCTTAGTTTTTTTGATAATAAATTTAGTATTTATTATTTTATTATATTTTAATTTATTTATTTCATCCAAATTAATGTTAAACTTAGTTTAATTTTAATTTTAAAATGAATTTAAAAATAATAATAATATCAAATTTGAAATTTCATTCAACTGAAAAAAATGCTAGAAATCAAAATACAAATTTGTCCTAATTAAGCATAAGTATAATGTCGAAAACCTAAACATATACCACTAAACTCCTAAGTCTACATTCTCCTCATCATCTTCTTCTTAATCTAGCTCGAGACGAAAAGCAGGCATATAGAGTTTATGTATTTCTATCCAGAAATCTATCATAACTTACTTGTTTGCATAAATTAATATGAGGTATTTGTTTGTATAAATTAATATGTGTTATAAGTGTGATTGAATATAATTGGTTATATACTCACTAAAAAGATCTAAAAGTGAGATGAAGGCTTGTATTTGAATTAAAATTCTAGACATTTACAGTATTCAAAATTTTTTCCTGAGCTTTAAACTACGTGAAATATTTGAGATAAGGTCTATGAGTTAAACTAGGTCATTGCTAAATTTTTAGTATTTTTGTTTAATTCTTTTATAGTATTTTTTTTTCTTTCTTTTGCTAAAAGACTAGCAAAATGTTAAGTTAAGGGTATTTAATAAGCTAATTTTATAATTGTTAATTAAGTTTCTTTAGCTTGATATTTTGATAGTTTTTGTATCTTTTATAGTTTTTATGTATTTTTATTCTTATTTTGCATTTTTTTTCTCTCGGAAACTCGGAAGTTTTTTTACCAAAGAGTAGAAAATGGGAGTTGCGGTGTTGGGAAGTCAATTAGGAGAAGCAACATAGACTTGAGGCAACGACACTGGGAAGCTATAGTCGGCACACTGGTTCCCGATTTTAAAAGATTAAAACTGTGTAGATTTTTTAGATCTGTCGTCTTGTCTCAAAATCTATAAATAAGGCCTCTTAAGGTTTATTTTGGGGGAGATTTTTCGACTAAAGAGAGAAAGAGCTTAGGAGAAGTAGAGAACACACAACTTAGAGACTAGGGTGTTTCAAATCTAACTTTGATCAATAGTTCTTTCTCTTCAAAGTTTTCATGCTTAAGACAATATTTTTTATTTTATTTAATTTAGTCATGAAATAGTTTCCATTTTCGTTGGTTATGATGCAGCCAGATTATGATCATGTTTGAATTTCTTAGTTTATACAAATTGATATTTCATTCCAATGTTGGTTGAGTATTTCAATCTATACTTAATGCTTGTGAATGCTTGATCAATATTTACATAAATTGGAGTTTGATTTGAGACTAAGAAGTAATAATTAGAATATGTCTTAATTCAAATATCGTAAGTTCGTCACAAGATAGAGATATCAGATATCTATGTATTTATGTAGTATGAATTTCTTGTTCTCACTAACATTTGATTGGTTTAGAATTTTCACAAAGATGTAGAAAATTTGCTTGTCAAATCAAATTTTTAATGCTCAAGAAATATCATCCAATATACGACACTAATTTTTTTTTACCTATTCATAGGTATTATTTTGCCCAATTAAAATTTATCATACACGTCTTTTCATGATAAAAGGTGAAGAGAGAAAAATACTAAATAATAAATTTTTTTTTTAACTACTCAAATTATGGTAGCCGTTCGATAATTATCCAACAGCTAAAGATAGGTAAAAAAAATATCTATTAGATTAGACTCTCGAAGTTGAATATAATATATATATACCACGGGTCGTGTTCGTGTCGTGTCGTATCGATGTACATTTATAACAGATAAATAATCAACCCAAACACGACCCATTTAATAAACGGGTCAGAAATTATAACACGAACACGACATGTGTATAAACTGGTTGACACGACACAACCCGTGTAACCCGTTTATTAAACAGGTCATATTGACCCATGACCTGCAAACACGACCCGTTTAATAAAGGATCTTATAGAAATATGACCAAATTTTGGACCCAATTCAAGTAAATATACCAAGGATAAAATTTATATACTAAGTATTAAATTATATATCAGTACATTTCAATACAGTAACTAAAATTAGTAGATATGTTATCTACCAAGTGTAAAAATATATATACTTAGACATTCAGCTATAAAATTTAAAAAGTGGACATCTACTTAATCAAATTTAACCCGTTTACTAAACATGTAATTTTTCGTATCGGTGGGTTCAACCCGAACACGACCCGTTAATTAGAGGGGTCAATATCTCCAACCCAAACACGACACAAACACGATTAAGTTAAATACAAACCCGTTAATTTCGTGCGGATTTCGAATAGTGTTGTCATGTTTAGTCACAAATTGCCAACTCTAGCTAGCAGGAGGACGACTAGTTTTTTCATGGGCTCCAGTAATTGCATTAAAATCTCCTATGAGTATCAAAGAATCCTGCCATCCAAAATTACAACTGTCCTGGATATAGATTATCTTTCTTTCTTCTTTTCTTTTTTTTTCCCCCGAAAAGGAACAATATTTTTATTTTATAGATTATTTAACATCATGGTGATTTAGTTTTTTTTTCTTTTTTTTTTTTGAGAAGTGGAGATATAGGTTTCAACTTTTGATGGTTTATGTTCGTGGACTTTAATGAGATTCTTTTGATAACAAGATTTACTTTTTATGGGCTTGGATGATTCAAAAGAAAAAAAAATGTTTAAATATTTCTTTCTGTTTCCTTTTTTGTAAAAAAACTTAAAAAAGAATAATAATCACTATACGAAAATAAAACTTATAATTTTACGTTCATGTCATTAAGCATTTGGTGTAGAATATAATACATATATATATACTCACACGTATAGGAAGTAGAGAATATTTTTTATACGAATAATTAAATTGGCAGGCCGTCGGCAGTAGCTTGGCAATTTTTTTTTTACTTTTTTTTGAAATGGATATGATATAGATTTTCTCAAGCCACATTTTAGACACATATTTATTATTATTTTTTTACTTTCAAATTCAAAAACACAAATGTTATCGAACAACTCATAACACTCAAAGGATCATATCCGGACTTCCGGAAAAAAAAATCATATCAAACTCTATTTTTTCCTTATTCTTTCCCTAAAAAAATCATATCAAACTATTTTTTTTCCTTATTTTTTCCCTCCCCTAAAATTGAAAAGATTAGATTCCAAATTTTCATTTAAATCTTCTTATAACCCAATTTCAAATCTTTCACAAACTCGTAGAAATGAATGTACTCACGATTGTTAGCTCTGTACACAAATATTGATGACTCAACCAGATCAGAAAACTTATGAGAATTTCGAGATAAAATACCTAGCAATGGTTATTTGTCTAATATATCGTATTTTTGTTTCTATATATGTATATCCAACGATAAAGAATAATATCCCCCAATTAACGAGGTTGGATTTTTTTCTATACTTATAGCCAAAGATGAATAACTCTATACCCTATTAATGTGTTGCTTTGTATAACGACATTAACGTCATTTTCCAATCGAGTCAATTCAGCTAATATAGTCCAAATAAATTACAATAAGTAATGGCTCAGTTTGGTAAAGAAAAAGCAAAATTTAGAACTAGAGTATGTACCGTAATAGATCTGCCCATATATTTTATCAAAGCCTTCATTTATACCGTATCTGCCAAAGCTCCATTGTCCATGTCATTCTCTAAAGTCATCGTCATCCCATCGTCGAAGTTTTGTTCTTTGTTTTCTATTTAAGCACTATTTTTAAACTTTCGACGAAGTAATTTGTCTTGAACTTAGTCTTTTAGTACTCTTTTTCTTTTTCTTTTTCTTTTTTTGGGCACCACTTTCCTAACTATTTGGTCATTATATTTTGATTCAATTCACAGATAAAAATATGAGAAAAGCTTGTGGAAATTTCTCCTTTCCGGGTCTTCTTTTCTTAATTTTCATAGCTACCTTGTATCTGTTCATGAGAAAAACAGGTAAATACGATTTATTTAAATTATATATTCCTCTTCTTCTTTGATTAATATGATACTATTTGAAATCAGACTTATTGCTTTATTATCAAACACACAATATTCATTCACCAAACAAGGCCTTAATATAATTACTTAGTGTTACTTTTATAATAATCATGATTCACATTCGTTTCTTTTCTTTCAGAAGCTGGAGTTGTAGGAGTGAACTATGGAATGCTAGGCGACAATCTACCACCCTCAAACGACGTGGTTTCGCTCCTAAAATCCCAAAACATCACAAAAATTCGCCTATTTAACCCTGATATAGAAGCCCTCCAAGCTCTACAAAACACCGGAATCGAAGTAATCCTCGGAACCCTAAACCAAGATCTCCAACCACTATCAGCCAACCCCTCAATTGCGTTGGATTGGATTCAAAACAACGTAATCCCTTTCGCAAAAACAATCCAATTTCGGTCCATTTCGGCCGGCAATGAAGTCATCCCTAGTGACATGCAAAACTACGTACTTCCCGCCATGCAACACCTAAAAATGGCACTTGACCAAGCCACCGCTGCCGGGTTACTAGCAAACAGAATCCCAGTCACCACGGCGGTGGCGACCTCGGTTCTTGGAAACTCTTTCCCTCCTTCACAGGGAGAATTCTCCCAGGAAGTGGGCCCCGTGATGGGGCCGATTGCGAGTTTTTTGGCCGAAAACCAAAGCCCTCTCTTGGTCAACGTTTACCCTTACTTTGCCTACGTGAACAATCAGGATGTCATTCCTTTGTCCTACGCTTTGTTCAATTCTCAACAAGTTGTGGTGAAAGATGGAGAGAATGCGTACAAATACCTGTTTGATGCTATAGTTGACGCGGTTTATTCGGCGTTGGAGAAAGTCGGCGGCGGCGGCCAATCCGTCGAGATTGTTGTCTCGGAGAGCGGTTGGCCGTCCGGAGGGAATGTTGGCGACGCAGCCGCAACCGTTGAGTATGCGAAGACGTACAATAACAATCTGATTAGGCATGTAAGTGGGAATTCTGGGACTCCTAAGAGGCCTGGGAAGAGTATTGAGACTTATGCTTTTGCTCTTTTTAATGAGAATCTCAAGCCTCCCGGGACTGAGCAGAACTTTGGCTTGTTCTATCCCAACATGACGGAGGTTTACCCTGTTTATTTCACATGAAATCTTTAGTCCAATTCGAATAGCAATGTTATTATTTTGGAGGTTTCAATTTATGACAGTATCTTTAGGAAAAGAATTAATGGTGGTAATACCGTTACTAGACAAAGAATAGTGATATGTTTTCTTTCTTTTTTTTCTTTTTTTTTTTTTTCTTTTGATCTATTATGTATGACGTGCGAAATGAAAATTAATTAAATTTTTATATATCTACTACTGTTTTGGCTGGAAGCCATATGCATTTATTGTTCGTGTTAAAACTGGTGTATAAATTTCCAGCAAAACAAAAGCAAAAAAACAAATCTAGTTCTGCAGACGTGATTAGGTAGCTCATAGCAATTTATAAAATGGGACATTTAATTATTTTTAATTGGTGATTTGAAATGAACGTGATGAAGCAGCTGATATTGATCTATTATACGAAATTACATATTGCAACTAGTGTTTAAGAATTGATTAATTTAAGTAAGACGTAAATTAATATTTTGTGAACATTTGCATATAACGAGGCCATGAACGAAGTGAAGAACGTCCGATCTTTTTAGTTCTTATTTTTTCAACCATAATATATCGCTCACTCTCATCTTATTGTATTCATTTCAGCCCCACTACTTTTGAGAATGAGATCCGTTTTCCCAAAACTCTATTTCATTTGCTATTTCTTTATTTTATATATTAACAATAACAAATCAGCAAAAATTTGAATCAAATTTAACAGTTACTTTTTATAAGAGTGACGGAAAGAGTTTCGGAGAAAGAAGAATTAGAAATTGAGTTATCTTTTCTCAATTTAACTAATTAATGTAAAGAAATGTCCAAAATTTGCATAAATAGATTGAAAATGTAATCACTTTCTTAATTTTTATTCTCTTTATTATTCATTTTATTTTAGCAGTTACTTATATTATTAGTTTCATAGCAGTTTTTATTTGTCTTTTCTCCCCCTTTTCCTTTATTTGAGTTGCGTTTATCTTTTGGGGTAAAACTATTGAAATCCACTGCTTAATAAAAAATTCGTAACCTTGAAAGTCAAAACTTTTATTTATAAAAATGTCCTCATTTTTTATTTATTTTATTTATTTTTTGTTTTTCAAAGTTCGGTTAAACCTATAATTTTCAGTTTCCCTATTTATTTCCAATTAAGCTCAGCAATACATAATACTATTGTAAAAACCAGTTTCTTTAGGAGGCAAAATGGTCTTTGACCAGAATTTAAAAAAAAAAAGATCAGATTATATATATGTTTTCTGTCCTCTCTCTCTCTTCTCTCTCTCTCCCACCCGTCCCTCACTCTCTCTCTCTCTCTCGTTCTCACTCGCTCGGCCGGAAAGGAAGAAGGAGCCGCCTCCCACCGTCGTCCGCCCGAGCCGACCACCGGTAGAGCTCCCCCGAGCCGCCACGAGCCAGTGCTGGCTAGCTGCATGGCCGCCGGAGCTTCTACCGTCACCGGAGAAGACAAAGTGAGCTTTTCGGATTTTTGGCCGCCGGAGTTGCTGCCATCGCCGGAGAAGACAAAGTGAGCTTTTCGGATTTTTGGCCGCAGGCGAAGATTCCGGCCACCATTTGACCTCAAACTGGTACCGTTGGATTCGTATCGTCGCAAGGATCGTCAAGGTATATATATCTCAACCCCATACTGTCCGGATCAAAATTTACCATTCTTGGGTATCTTGAGTTTAAGCTTGATCTTTTTAATCCGGCTATTGGATTGTGTTTTTGACTTTATTTTTGGAATGTACTCGGAAAATGGAGAAGTTTGATATATATATTGTGTTGTTTGGTGATCGGCACGAAAATTAAGATCGGACGGTCGAGATTTTGTCTCTTTTTGCGTGACACCGGTTCGGTGTGGACCCGGACTCGAATTTGGCAAGTTATATATCTAACCTAGCTATTTTGGGTGCCAAGAATTCAGTGAAGAAGTCTGTTTGCGGAATTGAAGCTCCGGTGAGAAGTTGACTTTTCGCAAGAGGACGATCGAGGGCTCGAAATTGGTTCCCGATCCTCCGGATGATCGTCAACGACACCTTGAGGACTCAATAGTGTGGTATCGCTATTCCGGTGAGGTAGGGGTTCAATTACCAAGTTTTCAACTTAGTTTGTTTTAAATTATGCATTATGACATATTTCTTGAAATTATCGATTTTCACTGATTTTAATGATTTGAATGGATATTTGATGAACTTGTGAATTATTGAGATATATTGGATTGTTCTGGGATTGGTTTGTATGATTTTTATGCAGGTTTAAAATTTTAGTTTTGGGAAAATACAGCTGTTATACTACCCGATTTTCTGTAAATCCCAGAATAATACCAAATGAGTTTTGAAGCATGATTTCTTAATATACTTGATACATGGTTATTACACACTCTATGATATGTTGTACCTACCATAGAATCATACACTTGAGTTCCATTTTAGCATCATGGTATTTAGATCGCTGGCGAGTTGCTGTAGCGCTAGGTGAGAGACCTAGGCCCCTGCACAGGATTTGCTGACACACCTCCGGGTAGTGTCAGGATGCTGGGTACCTCTGTTCAAGAGGTATTATAAGACCGTGATGAGAGGATGAGAGCTCATACTTGTACTTGGTTGATTTATGATATGTACAACATGGTGACTTTGGTTTTGATTTTGATTTTGAATATGTGATTACTCTTGATCATTTACAAACTTGTTTTATAACTAGATTTTAGAAAGGTACTAACCATGCAGGTTTCGAAAGTTGCATTCATTCTAAAAAGGTAGTTGAATTCCTACTGAGTACGTGAATGCTCACCCCCTTATCTTTCCCCTCTCAGGTGGTGTACAGTGTGACTTGGGCAACTCCGGAGTGGAGTGACTAGGACTGGAAGATTGTTCTAGCTTAGTAGTTGATAACTACTTAGTAACTCACTTTGAATTTGTAATAATATTTAAGGCTCATATTTTGGATTTAGCCTGTATTATCTATTATGCCTACTTGTGATGACAATGGTGATGCATATGTATATTTTATTACTATTATTAACAGTCTATGTCTAGTGGTGATCACAAACAGTGAGAATTTATAATTTGAACTATTTTCATAAGCTTTTACAGAAGCTGTCGTTTTAAACTAACTGTCGTTTTTCTGAAAAATCAAAGTTTCTAAAATTTTCTAAAATAAAATTTGAATTTCCACTTGTGAAATTCCTCTTCTGCCACTGGCCCAGGGTTTGGGTCGTGACAACTATAATAGATTGGTCCTAATATTTCTCTTTCTCAATTTTTTTTTTCCATACATTTCTCTCTCTCTATTTGCTCTCCCTAATACGAAATTTCTAAAACTATCCTTATCAATACTTATTTTTTTGTTTTCTTATTATACCAATAGTAAGCATTGTACAGTAGTTAATAAAATATAGTCTTTTTATCATTCGGACAAAATTGTCCTTTTATTTCCACCCATCTTCATCTTCTGTCACTACTCGATTCACCTGCATGCTTACTTATTATGTGTAATAGAGCTGATCTTAGTTGTAAGTTAAATAAAGAAGTTAAGATGGTTAATGACGAGCTTACTGATTTTAGAACTTTATAAACATCTTAGTAGAGAGATTTTATATGAGATAGACTTCTGCTATTAGTTTTTAAGCAATGAGTAAGCTGTTAATTGAGGAGCTTAGTAATGCAAACATTTGAAAAGAGACATTATGGTTAAAGAAAAGATTTTCGATAAAAATTGACAGTTAAGTTTCCAGCAATCTAGAGTAGAGCCAGAATAATTTCTGATGTTTGAATTAATTTCCAAGGAGAACTTAAAATTTCTCAATTTTCGTACCAGATAGTAGTATAAACTAGAAAGTTTGGATGTTAGATCAAAAGTAAAGCACGAGCAATCATTAAGCTCGAAGTTCTATAATCATGAGGTTTTAGTAAGCACATGATGTTAAATAAGCATGAGGTGTCAGTTGTTAAGAACGAAGTGTAAAATAGGAAAGTACGATATATCAAATAGAAGCACATAGTGGAACTGTACTAGTTAGGTGTCAAATGTCCAGAAAAGACTAGTGGCACGAGGTGTTAAAATCCTAGACAATACTTGTATTTCATACATGTGGCGCTAGGTATTGCAATGAGGAAAGTGCTAAGTGATGACTAAGCTACTAGATTAAGGAGATAGTTAGACCTATAAATAGGGGCTTGAGAATCAGTTGTAGACATAAGTAGGAGACCCATATTTGTAGTAAACTTTAGAGAGAAGAGAGATGAAAAAAAAGATAGAAAGAAATTTGGGGATAAATAGGAAGACTAATATAAGAGTAATTTCGGCTAGATGTAAGTAAATATTAATATTTTTATTGCATTACAAGAGTAGAGTAAGTATAACTATTTTTTGAATGTTATATGAAGTACATGCTTATATATATATATTATAGTGCATATGGAATCATTTGCATGGCATACGAGGCATGTTTATGAAAAGAAAGTTAAAATGATTTTGAGAAGCCTATATTTTAAAGAAAATGTTAATGTACCTAAGTCTCAAGGTTATGTTGTTTATATTTATAAAGTATGGCTTCTGGCTTGATGATTGTGTAGAAAAAGAGGTGGTGAAATCCCTTAAGGAAAAAAGTATTAAGACAGGGCAAGCCAAATACATGAATGAAAAATGAAATCCCTTGATACAAAAGGGCGAAGACAGGATAAGCCAAATAAAAGAAGTCTACTATATCACTGTGTTAGAAATTATGTTTTAGGAGTTATGCTTAAAAAGGGGCATAGAACAATATTTAAGGAAAGAATGCTTTCAAATCAAGGTTTATAAATTCCCACTCGTGGCTTATATGCATGCACCATATTTACTTATTGAGTGTCAGCTTATTATAGTTCTTATAATACGGATTTTAGTTGTATTGGTAGATTCTTAAAGGTTGGCTGAGCTACAGTTCCACTCATCTCAAGATATATTTATGTCTTGTTTCAAAATATATTGCTGTAAAAGTATAGTTTTGAATTAAAACACTATTTTCAGATCTTCTACTATTGAATGCTCAATTTTGAAAAAGTTCTACGAACGCTTAATATTTTCTAACGTAACTAGTTGCGTTTTCATGTAAAATTCCACCTGCTAGATTAGGTGGCATTACATCTTCTTTCTAATGTATTATATCAATTCATTTGATTTTCTCTCTCCATATCAATATTTCATTCTTGAACTTAGGGATGGCAATCTAGGACACGATTTGAAACCCACACAAAATTAATAGGTTTAAGTTTTTTTCATAAATTAATGGGTTCAAGTCAAAATTAGGTTGATCTATAAAACATGATTATTAGTTAAAATATCAGGTTCGAATTAACCTAATTTCGGCCAATATATGACCCATATGATACTTACATAAAAATATTAATATTTTTATTGTATAGGTTATGTCTTTTATTTTGTATTATTTAAACTTTATCATACGTATGTATTGAAATTTTGTTAGGTTTCAATTTGGTATTGGTGTATAATTGTTTTAAGATTATATAGCATATATAATTTATATTAAATGTGTTGAAATAAAAAAAAAAACTATATTTTTGTTAATTCAGATTAAACAGGTTGATGGGTTATTTCAGGTTAACTTGACCTGAATATGACTCCAATTGAATAAAAGAGTTATACAGATCGAGGCAACCTGTTTTTAAATGAGTGGGATTTGGGTCAAAATTTCTGACTATTAGGATTATACCCAAAAAGTATGGATATTTATTGAATATTTTAGGTATTTAATAAAGTGATATTTCATGCATAGTATTTGTGATAATATTTTGATTATTAGTACAATAGTAAAATGTCAAAAGATTCAATGATTTATTCGTTAGAGAAATATTTTAATAAAGTTGTTTATTAAAGGTAAGACATATTTTCTCTAATTAAATCAAATAAGACTGTTAGCTAATAAGAGAAGCTGGACACTTCTCTTTGATCATGTTGTAAAACTTTGTACATTCATAGTATATCTTAATCTATATTGGTGTGACCATATGCAAAAAGTCTTAGTGTGTAAATATTGAACAATGACCATATGAAATATGTTCTTGTAATAATTGTCGTTTAATATATTCTCATAAACTTGATAATTAACAAATTTCTTTCTTAATCCTGAAATAAGTGATGAATTTGTGTTTATAACTTGTATTATTTGAGATGTTAAAATGTACGAATCAAGAAATTGACGATCTAGATCCTAACATTTTGGTAATGCATTACTATAGATATTAGGAACATATACTTATAGATATGAAATCCACAGCTCTATTATATAGAGAAGTGAATAATGCCTTGAGAAGCTATAGAAGATTGTATAGTATAAACTTTAGCTAAGTAATTAATAAAACTGGATATTTTATTAATTGAAGACTTTTATAAGTCGGTCATTCATTAGATATAGTCTAGTATCAATGAATTGAATGATATAATTAGAGAGGCAAAACGGTAATTTTACCTAGCTCACTTATCGTATTTAAATAGAGATACACATGCAAATATTAATTATCTAATGGATATAATTTTAATTAGAAAGTATCTTATGATATTTATTTAATTCAAGAGAGCAGTTTAGACTTTTAGTAGAATAAGTCCATAACTAATAGTACAAGCTCACTTGTATTAAGAGTTAATTGTAACTGAATATTTATCTATTGGAACTTTAATTAAATAGGTCCATTTGGGTCCCTAACCTAAACAATATCTTGGACTGCATGAGATCAATTGGGCTCAAACAGTTTAATGTGTAAATACACAAATGGGAAGAAAAAGGCTGGATAACAAGGTGGGCCTTTAAAACCCACCACTTGCTCCATAGAGTAAGAGAAATTCAGCCAGCTCATCTTCCCTAGGGCTAGCCGAATTTTCCTCCTTATGAGAGGAGTCTATAAGTCTTTTATAGACTCTTCCCCCCTTCTCTTGCTGTGTGATGATTCAATTTTGACTGAAATATTAGTTTGGCAACTACACAGAAAATTGAGAGAACAATGAGAGAAAAAAAATTTTTTGGAGCCAACATTGGAGGCTACTAGAGTTCTTGAATTCTCAAGATCGATATGCCCATACACCTCTGCAGTTTCAAGCTTGGTGCATAGGAATGAAGACTCACTGGTTGAGGTATAGAATCTATTGTATGTATTTAAACCATAACTAAGATCCTAAAAGGTTTTTATGAAAAACTATAATCCGAAAAAAAAAATTATTTTCCTTACTTCTGCTCAACTTTGATTTTATCATATTTTTTGTAAATTATAACCAACACTAACACAATTATTAAACGGTCAAATTCAGGCTGAGATACACGTTGTTATATGTATTTTGACATGACATAAAGCTACCCCTGCTTGAACCTAATATTGAGTATTGATCTAAGCTAGGGCTTGGCTCCCAAACTGTACATGAGTTGCCTCGTATGCCTCTTCTAAAGAACTTGAAGCCCTTCTCTACCGCTATAGCAAATCTATTGGCCAAGCACCCGGTCGAAGATTCAACTGACCTATTAATGGTATAGCTACTTAACTGAAAGAAAGGACAAAGGGTAACGTTTCTCCTTTTGTTGAAGCAAACCAATGATTGTGAAAGCATTTGTAGATTTATTTTTTCTTTATAAAAAAATAAAATAAACAATCTCCAAGGAAAATTATTTGAACTTGATGGTACATAAGTATTTTTCTATAAGATAGAGAAGATATTAGATGTGCTATATACTAAACTAGGGGAAAAGAAAAAAAGAAAAGAAAAAAGAAAAGAATTAGGGAGGAAAAAGAAATCGAATTAACCTTTTTATTTTTCCTCTAATATATAGTTTTATACCACTTTTTAAAAATATATATATATATTATTTGTAGTTTTGCAATTGGGCTAAGATCTACCCTCAGTATTTGTTTTTCCCTTATAATTTTTTTATTTTATTTCACTAATACCCAACTTTTAGGTATACATTTCATGTATTAAATATGTGTGATATACATTACAATGAAATATTTACTGGTGTTTTATATTTGCAATGTAAAATTATACATATATTATAAACTATGAAGTGTATACATTTTTAGATTTAATTTTTATTCATCAGATGTATGCCACGTGTATAAAAATTTGTGACATACATTTTTGCAAAAACGGGTAGTGAATAAAATAAAGATGAAAATGAGTCTTTGTGCAAATATGTTTTAAAAACGTGTATTTATGTACTTTTTCCGTCAAATTTGAATTAAAGCCCGACCCGAGAAGCTGAGACCCAAATTCAACGGGTCCTGAAAACCCTAATTCAATTCAATTTCCCTCCTCTGTCTTCGTCTTCATTGCCATTGCCCCCAAATTATTAGCCCTAGGGTTCCCAATTCAAACAATCTCCTCCTCCTAAAGACTCAGCCTTTTCTCTTTCTCTCTCTCAGTCTCTGTTTTCTCTATTCACCCATTAGAGAAAATATGGGGAAAAAGAAACCCAAGGACCCTGAAAGCACCCCCAAGAGCGACGTCGTTTCGCCTGCGACCGACATTTTCAAGACCCTCTTCGGAGACGCCCATGCCGAAAGCGCCGCCGTTTCAATCTTCTCCGACGACAACCCATTCCGGAGAAAGCCCCAAGAGAAAGTTCTAGAGGCTTCGGGAAACCCTAGCGATGGCGGTTCGGAGAGCATTGAAGTCGCTGAGCTGAAGAAGAGGAAGAGGGACAAGGAGGAAAAGCCGAGCTTTGGTGAGGCTTCTGAGACCCCATTGGAGAGTGAGAAATCGAAGAGAGAAAAATTGCAGAGCTACAATTTGGGTGATGGTGAAGATGTGAATAAGAAGAAGCAGAAGAAGAAGAGGAAGAGAGATGAGCTGGAGAAGGAGTACGAGGCCAGGAAGTATGGAGTTGAAGTTGATGATGAGGAGGGTGACGATAAACAACGCTTGGCTGGAAAAGTTGGGGAGAAGAGAAAGACTTTGGATAATCCGGCAGATATGTTGATTTCGAAAGAAGGTTTCGATGATGAGACTAAGCTTTTGAGGACTTTGTTTGTTGGAAATTTGCCATTGACGGTGAAGAAGAAGGCTTTGATCAAGGAGTTCAGTCAATTTGGGGAGGTGGAATCTGTGAGGATTCGGTCTGTGCCGATCACGGATGTGAGTGTTTTTTGCTTAAAAACTTTATTGAGTTTCATGTAGTTGTGTCACCATCTTTATTTGTTAGAGATTTCCTCGTTTTTCATTGACTGATCATGATTGTTGTGCTTATAAATTTGATAATAAACTAGACCAAGAAACCGAGAAAAGGGGCAGTAATTACGAAACAATTTCATGAAGCTGCTGACAGGTAATTAATTATCCTGAGTTGCTTCATTGTTATTGTGTTTCACTAACATTTTTGTTGGATATGATGCCGTCTATATTGCTATGCGAAAGTTTCTTATGGTATAAGTTACTGTTTTACTGAATTTTGGGTTGGCTGCTCATGTGATTTCTTCTAGCATTTTCTTACTTGATCGGCTGGTAGATTTGATAATCCAGCTCTATGGCTGTTTAAATACATATTGGTTCTTAATTGGATGATATATCTGATAATCTAGCCGTAGCAATGTCTGAATACATGTCGCTCTTTGATATAATTTTTGCTTTTTTTGTTATTTTGCTGTTGTCGTTTTACTGATAGTGGAATGTTTTCTGTTGTAGCGTTCATGCATATGTTGTTTTCAAGACAGAACAATCTGCGCAGGCTTCTTTGTCGCATAATATGGCTGTGGTATGTACTTGCTGAATACGATCATTACTGGTTTTGGTTTTCTGTATTTAAATATTTAAGGTAAAACTGTAATGGTGGTAATATGTTTGCACAAATTATGTTTCTGGTTTTAGGTTGGAGGACATCACATCCGAGTTGACAGGGCATGCCCACCTCGCAAGAAGATGAAAGGGGATGAAATTTCTCTTTACGATCATAAGAGAACTGTTTTTGTGGGTAATCTTCCATTTGATGTAAAGGTGAGTTGCTCATTTGGAACTACTTTAAAATTATGGTGTCCAGATTTTTATGCATTTTTTCCCCCTACTTTCTCTGGCTTGACTTGTTAGCTCCTTTTCTGCAGGATGAAGAAGTTTACCAAGTGTTTTGTGGTATCAACAATATGGAATCCAGTGTCGAAGGTGTTCGTATCATCAGAGATCCTAATACTAATCTTGGAAAGGGGTTTGCCTATGTTTTATTTAGGACAAGAGTAAGTTACAACTCATACACAAATTATTCTGTCATCAAGTTCGCAACTTTGCATAGGCTTGTATTTCAGTGTTTTGCCTGCAGAAAAACCTCAAATATTAAAAAAAAAAAAAAAAAACCCATGAAGATATAAATTTAGGAGGAGATAAATTTTAGGATTTGCTTAAAATCAAGATGCACGATACTATTATAGCCAAAAATGGAGGTCATTTCATTGCACTCATATTTCTCGAAACAAGTGACAAGTACACTGATGCAGTAGACTCAGTTGTAACTTGTAGTGTCCTTGAGCCTGTACGACAATGCAATCTTCGAGTTAAGGTGTCCTCCACATTCTGGTTTTGGATGCCTTAACTTGTATTAGGTGCACCTACTTTCACCCCAGAAAAATGCATAAGTTGTTAGAAAATTTTTATGTAGGTTATTTGGAGCTGAAGCTAGTTGTTAAATTTTAATTTTTTGATCTAATAAGGTTTTTCTTTCTTTCAAAATATATTATGTATATTTGCAAAGAGATATATTAGTTTGTGGACAGATGACAATAATTCTGCCTCCACTTTTGTTAATCAAATCAATGTAATCAGATGATCTAAGAGACCTGTTTTAAGGTTTATCTCCTTATTTAAAGTGATGATGAGGATCATGGAAAAGACAAGAGTAATTACCAAATTTAAGCCTTTGGTCAATTAGACCCTTAATTAGCCTGCTGCATAGTGCATAATGTATTTTATTTGCACAATTTTTGTAACAAATTTGTAATTTGATGATGTCTCCTAATTTTTTCATCAGTTTTGCTGTCATCTATGTGTATATTGCACAAATGTAACAGAAAATATGTATGATCATCTGCATCATCTGTTTGCCTGCAGGAAGCTGCAACCTCAGTGGTCAAGAAACGTAACTTACAGCTCCGGGATCGGGAGCTTAGGCTTTTTCACGCGAAGCCAGATTCTACCCCATCTAAGAGGATGAACCCGACACCTGCAGCAACTAGTTCTCCGACCAAGAAGCTTCGAGGTTTTGAGACTGCAGATGGTAGCAAGAAGGTTTTTGCAAATGCTTCTACGTCATACCAGGGTCTGCGTGCTAGCAAATCTGGTGTCCAAAAGAAAGTTGCTAAAAGCCGTAGGCCAGATAAGTTCAGCTCAACAACCAAGAAAGGGGTGGTTGAACGTAAAGGGAAAAGACCTGCAGTTGCAGCCAGAAAGGCCAAAGCAAAAGTGATGAACGAAAGTGGTGCTTCAAAACAAGCAGGAATAAAACGTAAGATGGATAGCCGGACTCCAGATAGTTCCCACAGAAACAAGAAAGTGAAGAAATTTAGGTAATATACTTGCAAATAAATGCTACATGGGCATGAATCCCACATTGAAAGGCTCTAGCTCTATGATCTTTTAACTGTAGCATGGTCAGTTATAAAGTTGTGTAATGTCGTGTATGATTTCATAAACTAATTAATTTGTTAATTTATTCTAAAATACTTGGAGAAAATGGGATTTTTTCGTTTTTTCAGTTAGGGTACCAATTTTTAGTCCCCAAATTAAACGACGCAGACAAGACCAGTCAGTTACAGTACATGTCTGTATAAGGTCCATAATTTTACGTTAGATGTGGCTTCTGCGAAAACTCCCGGGTGTTTAATGCAAGTTTTCTGGCATACGGGCATGACTGATGACTGCATTTAGGGGTTGTTTCTAGCATTTTCATTTTTAACAGGTGGATTTTTACTTTCAGAACGTAGCCTTGTGTGGAACCTGGATTGTCGTAGGGAGGAAGAAAATAAATTTTGGGAGATTTCACTTATGTTCTTGTTTGGATTTTAAAATGGGGGAAAAATAAATGGAAAACTTTGCTATGTTTGGTAGAAGAGAAAAGGGGGAGGAAAGAAAAGGTTGGAGGAAAAAATGAAAGGAAAGTGAAAATTATCTTGTTTAGTAAGAGGGAAAATAAGGTGAAAAGGAAAAGAGAGAAAAATTTTATTAGTGGGGCTCACCATAACTTATTCTCTGCGAAATGGAGAGAAAAGTAGAAGGAAAGTTTGGAACTTACAATTATAATGAAATTACTAATTTGTCTTTAGTTTTTAAATAAATTAATGAATCAAAATAACTAGATTGTAATTTTATCAAGGGTTTTTGGCATGCTTGGCTCCTATGTTTTTTGTGATTGACAAAATGGCTCCAGAGTTATTATTTTTAGCAATTAAGTCCCTAAGTTTTAAGCATTTTGGCAATTAAACTCTTTTTGTGAGTAATTGTTAAAATATTGGATAGAATTAAGTATTTTCAAGTCACATATAAGATTTTTGAATATCAAAATCAATATTTAACTTACATTAGTTGGAATTGGAAGGAGAGTAACTAAAAATTAATAACATAATATAAAAAAATTAGAAATTCTCAAAAATTTAAAATTTCTCTTAAAATTTCTTTCTATTTCCCTTTCAAGATAATTAATGTTAGTGAAATACCAATTTATTTCACTTAAAGTTGTTCAATTTCATGAAAATTTTGATATCAACAAACAAAAAGAATTTAATTGCCAAAGTTTTTAAAACTTAAGGACTTAATTGCCAAAACAATTAACTTAGAAACCATTTTGCCAATCTAAGAATAACATAGGGACCAAATATGCCAAAAACCCTTTTATCAAATACCAATTTTCTTTTATTCGTACATAACAAATATTAGTTTTCCTTTTTTTCACTCCTATTTTCTCTCTCTCATTTTTTTTTATTCCTTCGACTCTTCTTTCCTTCATACCAAACATGAAAACCTAATGTAACTTTGAAAAGATTCTCCTAGCAAAAAAAAAAAAAAAAGAAAAGAAATTGAAAGATTCATAAGTTCATCAAAAAATTTCAAAGAAGAATAAGAAACAATCTTCGAAAAGAAAATTTCATTTAAGTTTAGTTTGGAGAAAGAAAACTCCTACTTCTTTCTTCTCACCCTTTCTCTGATTATTTTATGAGGAATTTAGGTTGAGTAGTTTTGGTGAATTTTATTAGATTCATAGCAGTTTTGGTAATTTTTAAAAAGAAAACCGCTAAAATGCTATATGCAATTTTGGGCGAATATAAGGTTTTGTTATTAACTCGACATGATGGTTCCAAATATGAACTCGACATACCAATAGTAAAACCATTATTTATAAGAAATGGCCTTTTTTTTACTATTTTAATAAATAACCATTTTTTAATTATTTTTTCAATTAAGTAAATTAATTTTCAAAAACCAAATCAATATTTATTCATATAATAAATATGAAAAACAACCATTTTTAAAATAATTTTCAAAATGTGGCCATTTTATTAACAGTGCTTGAAAAATGGCCATTTTACAAACTATGATAAAATTCGGTCATTTGACTAAAAAGTTCTAGAAAAACTTTTCTATGATTCTTCGAAATTGCTCCGCACTAAATTAAACGGTAAATAAAGCATAGATGTTATATTAAAATAATAACGAAGACGGAAATAGTAAACATAAAATTGGTTCCATCCGGCCTTTTTGACATCCCTAGGACTTAGATTGCACACTTCGGGCTAAGGTTTTGAATGGTCTTTTTTTTTTTTTTTTCCATTTTCAACGTTATTTTATAACAGCTTCTCCTAAAGCCATTCAATACAATGCCACAAAATTGACTCAAAAATAAAAAAAGAAAAGAAAAATTCAATGCCATATAATAAAAATCATGTGTAATTCAATAAATGGAAACACACTTTATCCTTCACAAATAATAACTATTGATTTCGATCTAACAGGTAAAAAATCCCCCTCCTATGCGTAGGAAGTTTTTTGCCTTTCCTATACTAGAATGTTTATACACTAGAATGCTCCGTACATATATATATATATACATATATATATATGCATTCTGTTATACTATATACATATGTATAAAGTCTTCAACAAATTATAAGACTTCGTATTAAATTTTCCCATTTTTCCCCCTTCCCTTTTCATTTTTCAGCAATGGATACACAGAATTTAGCTTATGTTCCCATGATCTTTCTGAGAATAATTTCGTAAAGATGTCACTTTATGGCAGCAATGCTACCATAGATCAAAAATTTTATTTGATTATCGGTCGTTTGACAGTACTCGCAAAAATTTCATCATTCTAAGGGTGAGTCCCGAAAACTCTTGGCAGCAAACGCCAAAATACTTGTAGATATAAGCCTATACACTTTCCTCAATTCCCCATTGTACAATGTTGAACATATCCTGTCCACAAAATTGAAAAGAATACACACTACGGCGTACTGAGTCATAACTCAACCTGGCCGGTAACTCGTCCTCCTCGAATGTCAAAGTTTCAAGTTCAAATTCTTCTATATCTTTTATCCCAAAAAAGAAAATTAAAATTGGTGACTACATAAATCACATTTTTTTTCTTCTCATCTTTTTTCTTCTCATCTATAAGAGGATTCTGAATTACAAGCAGATAACAAGGATAAAGGTAGTAATTGTATGTTGGGATAAGTAGTAATTCAGTATCTACAAAATTTGCTTCAAGACCAGCAGAAATCCAAAAGAACATTCTTGATAGAGCTACTAGTAAACAGCATCATCTGCAATTTTAGAAACCTTAAATGTAAGATCGTGTGCAGATTCAAAAGTTCCATTTTCTATGTGTTAAAAAGCGAAAAACGATAGTGTTTGAAGTGCAATAACAGTCCTAATAAGAATTAAGAAAACATAAGTGCCCAATCAAAAGAACATTAATACCTTCACCATCATCTATCATGTTAAAGTCATCGTCATCGTCATCGAAATCTTTATTCTGCAAGATTTTTACATGTTAATTTCTTTTTTTCTTTTTTTTCCGTATAGAGGGAAAAATGACATTGGCTGAAACTGTGGAATAGAACAAGCTCATAAATGAAGACTAATATATTGAAGGAAAAGCCAGTTCCAACCACTACACGATAGTGACTCCATGAAAGCACAAAAAATCATATTAATGGGAACAGAAACACAGATTGAAAGGGGAAAAAAGTTGAGACCGCTTTTCAAATATGCATTATCTGTTTCTTCATCTTGAAATTAACTCCATAGGACTAAAGATGAGAGCCAAAATAGACTCAAAAGGAAGCATAAAAGTTAAACTGCTTTCAAAAGATGCATTATTGGTTTCTTTTATCTTTTCGGCAATGTCATAGCCTACAATTCTCCAACTCCAACTCCTGATAAAACCATGTTAATGCCAGTTGGTGTTGTTAGGAGAACATTTCATATAGGACTTTTGAACTAAAATGCAAGTCCCAGTCAGAGTTAAAAGTAACTAAAGGTTGAAGCAACTACCATCATTTTTGTTTTTCTAAAAGACCAATGAATAATGAATTAAACCGTCTGGGCTGCTGAGAGCAAACTTTTTCTTTTTTTCAAATAAGATACATTTACAGGGACTTGAAAACTGGACACACCAACCACTTGAGCTAGTGGTAGGCCACTGAGCTCAAACTCAACCTTGGAAGTCTCTAAGAGTAGGAAAGGACATATGTTTCTTACAAATTTCCAATAAAGTAGATCAAAATGCCCCACGGTAACCTGCCACTTCATTTGCTTCACAATCCATGTTCTCTCTGACTTAAATGATGGCAACCAAGGCAAGTTTGGTCAGTAGTACTTACTAGTCAGCTACTAGGAATTAGCAAGAAGTAATCCCCTCGGAGGTTCTATGGTGGTTAGATTCTTTCATTTGACATCTTTCTATTTTATAAGATTTTTTCTTAACATGTTTTACCATCTTTCATGGTCAGTGTGACTGATAACTCATTTGGTCTGAACGTTGTTTCAGTCTTTGCCATCACGCTCTCGGACAGCTTGACAGGATCATAGATTAAATTTGAGTCACATGTAGAGGTCCAGAACATAGCATTAAATAGTGTCCATCGCATGTGGATTTCAAAGGCAACAACATTAGACAATGATATTAGTGTAAATTTTTGTCCAGTAAGAACCTGAATATAATCATCATCACTGGGCTCTTCTTCAGAGTCCCGATCTTCCTGATCTTCATCTTCATCCTCATTTTCACCTTCTTTATTTTCCTTTTCTCCTTTGTCATTTAGTGCCTGGGAAAAAAAAAAAAAAACCAACAAACAGATAAGTTTATAGGAAAAACACAATCATTGAACTGCAGAGAAATTTTGTGATTAAATCCAATTCATTGCTTATTTATGTATCTGATTTCTAATGAAACCATTGCCAATAAATTTTTCGCAAGTCATTCCTACAGTGACATTTTAAATCAAGACAGCTCAAGTAAAACATACACAGAGCGCTTTACCTGACGTTGTTCAAGCTTCTCAAATATTTCTAATTTTTGAAGTTCTGCATTGAAAACATCTTAATTAGATTGATTCAAATCATACAAACTTCATTGTAAAGAGTAGATCTTATCAAATTTGAAGATTTCATTTCACCTCAATTACGGTTTCTTGCAAAACAAGACCAAGAAGAAAGAGATTACAAGATAAACAATCAAACAAGGAAGGAGACAACCCATTTTATCTCATGTACCTGAATCAGGATTCCATCGAACTCTCTTTCGGCTAGGTTGCCGCCACGCCTTTGAACCTGAATTTTAACGTTATTAGCAAAAACAGAATTGGGAGCCATATAAGACTCAATCTTGGGCACCATTCCAATTTTTTTCACAGAGTTATGCAGAATGCAAACCTTCAGTTAGTTCCAATGGAAATTTTTTATGGTCCAAAATTTGCGAAAGAGAATCCCGCATTATTGTGTTATTAACTTTCTTCCTGTCAGAGAATCTTTCTATCTCTGTGCTTTGTCCCTCTGAAAAACCAAGATATAAAATTTTTAATTCATGTGATCGCATTCAGATATAAAAAAACGTACAAGAATCTCTCAACTACTTCAACACTCACTCTTTGAAACTGTCTCCTCAAGGTAGTAAGGAGAGGATTTCCAATAATTTTGCAAGATCATACTTCGACGGACTAAGTCTTTTTCCACGGTCACACCCTTTATAGCAGGCAGCACAACATCCTAAAATTACAAAGACAAGTCCCGTTTAAATGTAAAAGTAACTGCAGTAAATCAGCCAGTAAGCTGAACTCAAAACTTTTCAATCCTAAAAATATAGCTATAAAATAAGAAACCAAGCAAACTCATAACAAAATTTACAAATTCAAAGTTGTAAATAGTAAATGCTAACCTCAGGAAAAAGGACAAAGGGATCCTGCTTCACAGGTCCAATGTTGCTGCCGCCGCCGCCATATCCGCGTCCCCTGCCACGCCCTCTATAAGCCATCAACCTTGATATACAAAACCCAGAAATAAATCACTCAATATTTAAACATACACATTATTATAAACCCAAATTATTGAAAGAATATGTAAGAACTCATTTCAATGTATCAGAATGAATAACACTAAAACGATAAGAGCGATTTGAAAGAGAATATAATAATGGAGTGAACATACATAGCCGCCTTTTTTCGGGTTAGAAGGAGTGTGCACTAGGAAATAGGGAAGGAGTAGGGTTGGAAATTGGTCCTGGGGTAGGGCTAGGTCATTTCAACCGACCTGAAACTGACTGGGAGGGACAATTGGAAACCTTTCTAAGTTGTATCCTTTTTGGCTTGTATGGCTTCTTAATTTAATGGAAAAATAACAACACTAAATAAAAGATTGAACTCTACAAAAAATGAAGGGGAAATTAACTAAAGAGTCAATGAACAAAATTAGGGAACGAAAATTGAAATCCATAAACAATAAAAGACTCAATGAAACAAATATAAACCTATAAATCTGAGAAGAAAAGATAATATATTACTTATTTGAAGAAACCGACAACACCAGCTGATGTGCTACTAGCATTAACATGGGATATGTAGCTTGCAACATTGCTGAAAAGATTTAAAAAAAAAAAAAACGCCAAATAACGCATCTTTTGAAAGCAGTTAAATTTAATTAAGCTTAAACTTTACTTCAAGTATCTTTTATTTGAAGTGAAAAGAGAAGCAAAATTAAAATATCAAACCAAAGTCCTCTCCTAATTCTCTAGCCATATTTTCTTGTCTTTAAGTTAGACATTCCAATCACTCTACTTTGACCACATATGTGTGTGTATATATATATATATATATACATATACATTCTAGCTGGTTTTTGGAGTCAATTTCTTTCTACACACTTAAATTGAACGAAAAAAAAACATTAGAAGTGGAAATTAACTAAAGACAGTCCAAACAAAAATAAAAGCAGTGACTTTTCACACATTCAAACCAATAATAACATTTGGGTTATAATAATAATAATAATAATAATAATAATAATAATAATAAAAGATCCCAAATAAAACAGGAAAAAATAGCAAAAGCAAGAAGAGGTTAACAGACTACGACTAAGAATACCTTGTAGAACTTTTGATGACTAGAAAGAAAAGCGTTTGACTAAGCCACTAACCAAAATGGCTTAACAGACTACGACTGAGCTTTCGGTTCGGTAGCCACCCGGCGCTTCACAGTGCTTGTGTTATGTCAAGAAGAAGAAGAGCGTGCCTTTCTGGATTGGGTTTAGAAGAGAAGTGAAGGATAGGTTGGGCTGGCCCAAATGAATGGGCAAGCCCACTAAAATTTCCAAACTAATACAACCTCACAATTATGTCAATTATATACCTTGCCTCCATTAAAAGTTGGGGCTTATAGAAATATGACCAAATTTTGGGCCAAATTTCAGTAAATGTCCCTTTGTCAAATGTTATAACAAAATATCCGGTATATATGCTTATATACCAAGTGTAAAATTTTATATACCAAATATAAAAAATCATATACCCAGTACAGTAACTAAAATTGGTAGATATGTGTATCTACCAAGTGTAAAAATATATATACCTGAACATTTAGCTATAAAATTTTAAAAATGGACATCTACTTAATCAAATTTAAAATTTTGGCCATCTAACTAAATTTCTCTTGAAGGTACGGAAGTTCTAAATTCATGATTCGTCACAATAAAATGCCTCATACAAATTTCTTTATATACTCCTCATATTTCAAATATACCCAAATTTTTGCATATACCCATTTTTAGTTTCATCCTGTATTCTATGCTTTTTTTTTCCTCATAATTTCTAAACTTATATTCCTCAATAATTTTTCATTATTTTTTTTTAGAAGATTCACTTCATTTAATAGATCATTCAATCATAATATAGATTGGCTTGGATCTTTCAGTATACAAACTTACTGTCCTCTAGCCCCTAAGAAAGAAAAACTACAATTATCCTATATGATAAAGTCCGATTGTATCTATAAGTTAAAAGTATAACCTAAAATTAAACAAAATAATAGAAATTATTCAAACTCTCCCAATGAAATGAGTGGCCTACTTAAATATATAAATTAAGAAAAACTATAGATTATTATCCCCGGCAAAGGCCTGAAGATGACAAATCCAACTGTTTCTTTTTTTCTTTTTCCTTTCCGTTTTTTGGTTTTTAAGACGTTTTGAAGGACGTCTAATGTTGTTGAAAGAAGTGTTAATGCTTAGAAATTGATTGCAGTTTTTAGCAGCCTTGTGAAGGGGAACACGAAAAGCAAAGAACGCAAGTGGCTTATTGGCACTTCTTCAAGCAGTTCAACTATGATGTCCATGGCAGTTTTGTGATTCATGTTAAAACATGGAGTCTTTGTATCGGGGTTCTCCTGTAGGATATGGTTACTTACTGTTAGGTGCATTTAGAGTTTTTCTCTTTTTTCTTATATCATAATCAACCAGTTATATTTAGTCTGGCTAGATAGTGTTACGATTAGAGAATTAGCTATCTATTGGGGGAATTTTATCTTCCAATACAATCTGTTATTGTAAAGATAACACTTTCATAATAATAGATTTGTTACCTCAAAAAAAATAAAAAAGAAATTGATTGCAGAAATCAAAGAAGATAAGAATGGTTTAAAAGAGGGGGGAAGAGGACGATTTAGGAGACGGAGAGAGAGTTACAAATAAGACTAATACTAAGATTACCCTCAAATCGAAATCATGAGAGTACTATGCTAAAGTAACCAATAACCAATGATTACAACTTTATTGTTTGAAACTCCTACCTTCTCCTTTTTTTTTTCAGAATATTTTCTGGTTCATAAACATGCTAGAAGAAACAGTTGATACCAAGCACATGTTAAAATTAAAGACGTGAGAATTAACTTCAAACTTTTAAACAAGCCATGCTGCCTTGATAGTTGATATCAAATCTTTATCTTAGTTCTAGATGTTCTTCTCCTCTCCTTGCTATTTCATAACAACACAAATCACAAACCACATATTGTAAAAAGTTTCAGCTAAGCATTTCAACAAACATATAGAGAGCACAAAAAGAGGGAAATTACAGTAACTACTAACATTCATCAGGAGAAGACCCATTGGCGACAATATCATACTAAATACCTCTACATGACAATTATATCAACTCTACACAAGAAGTGGATTATAAAGGCTCAAGGTTGAGCTCAATAACCAGAAAAGTTTGAGGTTGTTCATTAACTTACCCTAAATTTACAAACAAAGAGAAGATAGAGAGGAGAGAGAGAGAGAGAGAGAGAGAGAGAAGAGAGAAGCACCTAAGGACGAATAAGCTAACAATGATAGAGCTTAGGCCGAAGGGGCTAATGACGATGGAGCTTAGGCCGCCGGAGCTGAGGACGACGGAGCGGAGAGCTATGGCCTGTAAGAAGCTCTGTTGGGGTCGTTCTCAATAGGTTTTAAAAAACGGGATCTTCTAGAATACAGTATATCCTTTTTAACCGTAGGGATGTGGCTAAATTTGTCTTCTCTGATTGGTTCATAACTTCAATTGGGCCCACTTCAACACTCATAACGTGTAGTCTCGCACACTAAATCCTTTTGCCCAAACATATTAAACCTTTATTTCACGTACCCTTGCATTCTAAAATTTTCACTCTGTTTTAAATTCATTTATTAAACACCTTGGGAAAGTTTTTTCCCCTTGTTGTCTAAGAAAAAAGATGAAAATGAAAATGGAAAAGAAAATGGTAATAAAGGATATGCATATGGAGCATCAGTTTACAAATTCGTTCAGATCTGATCCGTATTTTATTTTTTCAGTTTTGAAAAAAAATTTTCTTTTCAGAAAATTAAAGAAAAATATAAAGAAAGAAAAAGAATCAACAGATATTATTGTTCGTCTATAAGCAATTCTTCCCCCCCCCCCCCCCAAAAAAAAAATATGAAGATTAAAATTTATTAATAGGAACTTAATGTTAGGTCGAAAGGTTTGGAAGGTTTGGTCGTGGATGACTTGTTATTTTTTTATTTATTTTTTTTTGAACAGTCATAAATTGCTTTTGTTAGTATGATGAAAATTCATTTTCGTTATTTTATTTTATTTTTCAGTTTCTTCTTGTATTTTTAAGAGGGTGAATTATCAATAAAATATCTTGAGGTTTTAGTATTCTGCAATTTAAAGTCTGAAATTTAGATTATGCAAAATAATACCTGCGATTAAGAATTTCTGAAAATTAATACCTCAGATTGATTTTTTGAATAAATTTAACAAGTAAAAAATAACAATACCATCAAAATTAAGAAGAATAATAAAGATTAAAACAGTTTTAATGAAAAATATTATTATCTTTTTGTTACTAAAAGTGGTCAAAATATCAATATAGGGTATCGATTTTCGTAAATTTTTAATCTCATCAGGATATTATTTTATGGACTTCTAATTTCAGACTTTAAATTACATAATACTCAAAGCTCAGATATTTTTTTGCAGTTTACTCCTATTAAGAAATTAATAGAAGCTGAGAAAACGAGGCTCTAATGGAAAAGAGAGACACAAATTCAATATAGAAGAGAGAGAAAGTTAAAAGTACTCAGATATTTGAGAAATTAATAGAAGTCGAGAAAACGAGGCTCCAATGGAAAAGAGAGACACAAATTCAATATAGAAGAGAGAGAGTTAAGAGTACTCAGACATTTGAGGCCCAAGGTGAAAGCAGAAGACACGGGGAAAAAAAAATGACAGAGCGTGGGAGGGTATATAACACATCCTATACATGTCAATGATTCTACACCGTCTGAGGAAAATCTAATGCTCTACAATTAATATCGCATTTATACGGTAAAAAGGCTACCGTATCATAGAATTTCCCTTAGAAAACAAATGAAAACATGTGAATGATGTTTTCCTCTGTCTTTTTTTTTCTTTTTTAACTCAATACTTTTAAAAATTGTTTCCAGGAAATAAAGCCAAACGCTTCTTTTTGTTCTCTGAAAACAATTTTCTAATTTTTAGAAAATAGAAAGAAAAAAAAAAAGTTTAGTATGGATGCCAAACAACATGGCAGCCACTTGAAGTTTTGTTGCTTTTTTTTTTCAGGACCAAACCAACCTAAGTTCATAATTAAACTTAAACAGTGAAGCTGTACTTAGAAATTATGAATTCACAGAATAGGATTACCGGTGATTTAGAATTAGACCCTTAATCTTAAAAGGGTCATTTAGCGTCATTCTCGAATTGGTAGGTCAAACCAAGTTTGACCCATGTACTAGAAAGACAAAGCAAAGTCAACCCAGAAGCGACCCCTGGCCCTTTTAAACAAACACAAAACCCGATAACTTCGTACGCAAAATTGCTGCTTTTTTTTTTCCTTGTTTTTTTAACTCGAGCATATATAGACCATTGAGATTCAAAACTATACAACCGAAGACCGTCATATAAGACGTTAGCCTCAAGTTCACATTTTTCTTTTTGCAAGTTTTTTGCGTCTTTTTTTCTCTCACTGATATCCTCATTATCATGTCGTGGAAAGAGCTTCACCTGTTCACCATATATGTAAAAGAAAAACACAACACTAGAAGCATGGTAAATTGAAAAGAAAACGACCACTTATAACTCTTATTAAATATACACATTGAGTTCTTTCCTACAGCGAAATTAAACAACACATTCCCTACTTTTTCCTGCTCTCCCCAATTCCTCCAACCAAACCTCTTAACCCAAGTTCAAAGGTAAAAACCGAGAAGAAAGTTTCATCCAACCTCTCACGCCCACATAGCCATGTGTAGTCGCTCATGATCTGAAATGGCTGCAAGATGCAGTGAAAACCATTACCACAAAGATAGACAGGCAGCCACATTTTCCGGTTAAATATTTACAGAATGAGGCAATACCGAAATGGCCGCAGACAGAACACGAGTCCATGTACAGCCTGCAAGGCACTTTAGCATAAAGTTCTACGTTGACTTGTTCTTGGTCACCAGCGTTGGGGTAACTGAGACAAGTCCGATGAGGAACAACGTGGCAATTGAATTGAAATCATAAAGATCTCCAATGGACTGCAGCTCTCCAAGTGCTATTCCAGCCTGCGAACAGAAACGAGGAGTCAATGATAACAAGTAGCATTTAAAAAGCAAACCAATGTTCTACTAGACATAAAAGTTTCGATGGAGAATTCCATTTCTTTCCCTTTGCCAAAACATTGGATTCCAAAACCATAAAATGCAAATGCTCAAGCCATACAATAGTGAAATTTAAAGAATTTATACCCTGACAGTGACATAAGCGGCAGGTATGAGTCCAATTAAGGTTCCAAAGAAGAAAATATGATAAGGCACATCAACAATTGGAGAAGCAACATTGATAAACGTATTTGGCAAGGTTGGAGTCAATCTCAGGAAAAGCATGTAGTTTAACAGACGCTCTCTTCTTTTAGCCACCTGAGAGTGAATAGTAATAGTTTAATCATTTTTGCAGGATAGATATAAACAAAGACATAGAGTCCCGGGTGCAATTTACCTGCGCTTGAAAGAAACTCAACTTGTCAGGCCAAAGTGAGAATACAAGGGGGCGGCCAATCAGCTTTGACAAGAAATAGCAAGAAGAGGCACCAGCAGTTGCAGTAAAAACAACAAGAGCCACCCCTCCGAAGACTCCAAAAAGGGATCCGGCAAGAAGAGACATGAACACAGTTCCCGGAATCATGAAAGTCTGCATGAAAATATAAACCATGCAATAACCCACCAGGACCTGTGCAGTGTAGTCACTTGTGTAGCTTTCAAGATTATCTCTGCTCAAAAGAGGAAAAGAAGGGGAAGGAAAATATTCAAAACTACTATGAAACCAATAAACTACTAGCTAGCGTGGAAAGGTGTGCCATATGCATATAGCACGACAGGAAAATGGAACATGGACTAAATTGTTTTCACAATATTTCTTTAGAAAATGTGGACTGCATCATGCTAGCAACTACAACATCCCTTAAAACACACATACAATCCACCAAACTGCTCCAGATATGGCATTTGAATCATTTTACAGCAGTGTAGGACTACTTTTCTCTCATAATCATCATTAACAAATAGGTACATTTTATATGAACCACATTCTTTTTTAAATAATTTTTATTATGAAATTTATACGTAAACTGGCGTAACTAGAATTCGAACTCTTCCCCTCCCACTCACTCACACTCCCAGAATCCTAGACCAATTGAGCTAGCCTCAATTGGCCTACATGAACCACATTCTTTAATTCTTCACAAAAACAAACATAAAAGGCGAAAAAGCAAAGCAATCCTTCTTCAACTTAGATTATCTTTACCCAATGTCTTAAGAAAGATCAAGCAACAAAATTATCCCTCTCCTGATACGGTCCTAATTCGTTTTCCTTGTGCTTCAAGGACTCTTTTTCTTTTTTTCCTTTTTTTTTTTTTTTTTCCAAATACCCTTTCTAGTTTTACCCATTGGATTTACTTCCTATATTCTCAAACTTCTGCTATCTCTAGATAAGAAAAAGGAGATAATGCTTCAACCCACTTGGGTTAGAAAACACCTGACTGCTTAGAAAGCAATAACTCCCCAGTTTGGTTAGACTTGGCAAACAAGTACGTGTTTCATATTTTTAAATTTTATGCTGAGAAAAAGTAGTATATTTCCATTTTAGTACAATCAGAGCTGCGACCCAACAACAGACTCTTTTTATTATCAGATTTGGTAATATTATCGAAAACCCATCTCAACCATAACTCTGAAAATCCCCCTCTACCCCCCCAACCAAAAAAAAACAAAAAACAAAACAAAACCAGAGCATTCAAATAATCTCATTCAGTCGATTCAAAGAGATAACCAAAAAAAAAACTTTTCGCGAGAAAACCAAACTGCAGCATTAAAAAATCGACGATTTTAAACTCGGATGAAGATTACACAAAACGTAAAATCTATTAACACAAAAAAAAAAAAAAAGAAGAACCCAATTGAAAAAACACACCATTTCAAGAGAATTAAACATGCATGATTATCATTATTATTATTATCACACTAAAAAGCAAAATAAACAAACATGCAAAGCATAAAAACGAAATATTTGAAAATAAAAAAATAAATAAACCTGAGGATTTGAAGATCTTCAAGGCTACGAGGGAGCTTGAGAAAGCTGTAATCAGAAGAGGGCATCGTTAGGTAAACCCCAAGAAGACCAATCAGGAACCCCAATACCACCGTCGAAGCCACCGTGACCTCCCAAAAGCTCAATGGAAACTTGTTGTTGTTGTTGTTGTGGTTAGATCCCAACCCAGAAACCTTTGCATCGGCCTCATTCCCATTCTCTGTTTTCGTCCTCAAATTCTCCATTTTTTTTTTCTCTCTCTCTCAAATTTTCCTTCGTTTTCTCGGGAAAAAAAGAGAGAGTTGGGGAAAATAAAGAAAGCCCAATTCTCTCTTCTTTTCTTTAGAGGCACTTCTTCTTCCTTCGTTGTCTTCTTTCTCCTCTCTCTCTCTCTCTCTCCTCTCTCTTATCTTAGAGAGAGAAATACAACAAAGAGCTGAAGAATATTCGCTGCTCCCTTGGTATTAAATCCAAAAAGCAAAAATAAGAAAAAAAAAAAAAAGAAATACGATATAATCCAGTATGATTTAAAATATTTTTCCAGAATTATTATAATAATTATCTACTATTTCTTTTTTTAATTTTTAATTATGTACCGGTCCCAACCAGCGTCATGTGTCGTCGACTCCCTTCCTCCTGTCATACTTGCATCAGCAACGTGGCCAAAATATTTTGTAAATAAGTTATTTCTGTACTTATTTTGTTATTTTTTTAAGAGAATTTGTTCACTAATTTTTTATGGAAATTT
>JXTC01000117.1:677662-695001 GCA_002914845.1 Trema orientale
TGGGCCAAAGCAAATCTTTAATCAACGAATATATAATGTGATTAAGAAATAATTTTATTTTTTTATCTGCTCTATGAACTAATTTTTTACATCTATTTTAACTAAAAAAATGCCAATTTCTTAAATACAGTGTGACATAGTTTTCACTTAATTAGAGTGCTTGCTAATGTAAATAGTCTTACACAGTGGCGTATGACATTGTACTTCGAAGGCAAATATGTCATTTAATTTATTTCGCAGGTTGATTTGATTAAATTTTATGATATGAAAGTTTTATTTGATATAACTAATAAGTAAAAACTTAAGATTTTTTTGGGGCTAAAATCAAACAAACATAACATTTATATAGAAACTTAGTTTTTTTTTTTTCCTCGCTAAACTTAAAGAACTCGAGGATTTTTTGATAATAACCCCAAAAATAAGTAAATGGGATAGTTTTAATCCAATTCGACAAACTTAAAATATACGTATTGGTTTCTTAAAACAGAGGGCATAAATTTGGTCTTTTGCTGAAGCTGACTGTAGGGAGGTTTTTTGGTATTTTCCTAAAATTCTTACATTGGTGGAATCTTTTAATTATGTACTGAATATATAAGATTGAATCTTATGACAATTGAAAAATTTAAAAATAGGTGATTAGTTACACAATCCAGTACTGTGTAGATAGTAATCACATACGTAGCCTAATTGTTAAGCACACCAATTCCGATGTTGAGATAGTGAGTTCAAATTCTTCACCTTAATTGTCATATAATTAAAGTGGAAATTCAAGTTCCCTACTTTTAAATAACAATTTGCAAGTAGAGCTAAAGCCCTAATCTTAGCGCTCTCTATCGATTTCCATTTTCCTATTAAGTCAAAATAGGGTGAATTTGGAATTGAATGAGACCTCCACAAGGTCCCTCCATAAAAAGAATTTCTTTTTTGGGCTCATTTTTCAACTCCCAATCAGAGTTTTTCTCCCCCAGCTCCGAACTCCCCAGGTGGAAGACCACAAGTCAAAAAAGGGTCACTCAACCTTGTGTCCGTGTCCAAACACACCCTTTAATTCAACATATGTTCAAACAAACAAATAAATAAATAAATATGAGTGCTAAATTCACCCTCTCCTATTTTACTTGTTATGAACTTGTGAGTACTCGAGTGCAAATATTTCATTTCAAGCCAATGCAAGTATTTCATATTTTAGTATATTACAAAGCATAAATCGAATTCAATTTTCAAGCTTAGACTTTAGAGACACTGGATTTAAAACTTGTAAACTGAAAATACTCGTTGACTCAGTATCCGTCACCCACTCGTCAATTTAGCAGAACTCCGCAACCGTCAATTGTCATGACCCTACTATTTCACACGCGCCACGAATCCGGATATTAGCCAAAGAATATGCCACGTGTGCAAATTGACCCCACTTTTCATACTAACCCTAGTTAATTTATCATTGTCACCCTGGACACCCTTTAACCCTAGTCCACACTCTCCAGTCGAAGCTATATGTACGTATCCATCACCCCCCCTCTGTATTTCTCTCACCTTTTCTATCCATTTTCAATTTTCTTCTCTTTTCTGTTCTCTCTGAGAATGTCAACTTCTTCAAACGCTCGATAATGGAGTCTTGAAACCGATTCAGGGTTAATGGAAAATTCAGAGCTTTGATTTTGCAGAACGTGAATATATATATATATTTTGGGTATCTGATTGCTTTTTATATGAGCGTTTTGGTGCCGGTTTGTGGGTTTCGTCTTGGTTAGTGTGCGTCAATGGCGGAGCGGAGGTTCGCTATAGGCTACGCGCTGGCGCCGAAGAAGCAGCAGAGCTTCATTCAGGACTCGCTGGTGAGCCTAGCCAGGTCTCGCGGCGTCGATCTCATCCGAATCGATGCGGAGCGGCCGCTGGTGGATCAGGGACCGTTCGACTGCGTCCTCCACAAGCTGTACGGCGACGACTGGCGGAGGCAGCTGGAGGAGTTTGGGGATCTTAACCCTAGTGCGGTGGTCATCGACTCGCCGGAGGCGATCGAGCGGCTCCACAACCGGATTTCGATGTTGCAGGTGGTTTCCGAGCTGGAGACCGAGGACCGGGGCGAGACGTTTGGGATTCCGAAGCAGATTGTGATTTATGACAAGGAGACTCTGTTCGATCGCCCGGCGTGGGAGGCCCGGCTCAGGTTCCCGGTCATCGCGAAGCCGCTCGTGGCCGATGGCAGCGCCAAGTCCCACAAGATGGTGCTCGTCTTTAACCGCGACGGCCTCGACAAGCTGAAGCCGCCGATTGTGCTGCAGGAGTTCGTGAACCACGGCGGGGTGATTTTCAAGGTGTACGTGGTCGGGAGGCACGTCGAATGCGTGAAGAGGAAGTCGCTGCCCGACGTGTCGGAGGAGGAGAAGCTGGGGAGACTGGAGGGCCTGTTGTCGTTTTCGCAGGTGTCGAATCTCGCGACCAATGAGAGGACCGACGACAAGTACTACAAGAAGATGCATCTGGACGAAACCGAGATGCCGCCGCAGAGCCTCCTTGTCGAAATCGCGAGGGGTTTGCGTGGGGCCATGAAGCTGAACCTGTTCAACTTCGATGTCATTAGAGATGCCAGGTTCGGGAACCGTTACCTTATCATTGACATCAATTATTTCCCGGGGTACGCGAAAATGCCGGGTTATGAGAGTGTTTTGACGGACTTCTTCTGCGATATAATGCGTAAGAAAGAGAGAGAGGCGGAGGAGGAAGATGGAGTGGAGGAGAAAGAAGCGAGGAAACTCGTAAGCAACACTTCTTGCTGCAGCGATGGGGAGGACCGAGTTTCCAATTCAAGTATGAAATTGGATATGGGGACCCATCCATGATATTGGTGATCGGAGTGAGTGGCACATTTTGTTTAGATAGCAGTTGATACGGTGCTAAATGAATAGGGCTCGTTCTTGGCTACAGTTTTAACCTCTTGACAGCTTTGGATGGTGCTCATTGGTGAAATGTATATTCCAGCCACCGTTGCTATGAAGATAGGTACTTCTCAATTATTTTCGAGTTTTAGGACAGTCCAAGTTGTAGTTGAGGCTCAAGTCTTTTTCCTTGCTTAGACACAGTTCTAGTTTTTCCGCCGCTGCCGCTTTTACTTAAATGGATTTTGCGATTTTGTCAATGGAATTTCAGCTTTTAACTGTTTCCTTCCCCCATTTTCGTAGGTTTACTTATTTAGCAATCTTCTTTTTTTATGTTTTCTTTGATTTATTTATTTGTTGATGAAATTGATTGATATGGCTCCATTGTCCAAATATATATGGGGAAGATCGTCGAAACTAATTCAGTTTCACTAAATCCAGGGTTCTGGCTACTACGAGACTGGTCTTATGTTTTCTATATGAATACATTTGTTTGATCGTTGGAAAGTGATTGTATGTTGATGTGATTATTGATCTGAAGCAAGGATTTCTTTGAACTGGCGTGTCTCTTGCAAGTTGAGAATGGAAATACACCAAAATTATTGTCCTTCATTTCTTTATGATTGATCATGAAGGTACATTCAATTCAAGGATATAGATTTATTTTATTTCTCTCTTTTCCGCACTGTATGGCACAGATATACACGATCTTACGTCATTCGCTTTAATGGATGTACTTTTTTGTGTTTCCTTTTACAGAAATTTATTGGCTTGATCTAATATGATATGTTTGGTATGAAATGTGTGAAACTAAGATATACTCTGTCTAGGGTTTGCATGGATTTATAGATCCTTTTGGTAGTTAGCACGTCAAATACATGTGCAGACTAAGTTTTAAATACTTCATATATGGGGAACTTGTTTCTTTGCAGTGTCAGTTTGGTAGGGATGACAGAGTAGTCTAACTTGGAAATCCTATACTTATTATACTTTGTGGTCTGACTTCCCATGAATAAAAATGGCAGATATTGGTCTGCATGTCTTCTTGATTGCTTTATTAGTATCCATGACTTTTGTTATATTTGTCTTTAATTGTCAACTTGAGCAGTTTGCTTGGTCCGGGTTTAAGATTCCATTTGCATATATTCATAATGGAGCCTGGCAAAGTATACAAGAATCGAGTTACCCTTTCCTTTTTCTGGTGTCTCACCAAGCCCCTTATTCTCTTGTTTTGGTTCTATTTTGTAGATGCGACATGCGTGTGTGTGATCTTTTTTCCGACTGTGTTTGTGTGTCTTATTTGGTTGTACATAAGCATCAAACTATTAGGCTAAACTTCAGAATTCAAATCTGAATACGTGTTGACATGTTTAGTTATATTGGATCTTTCACCAAATGCCATCTGAAGTTTCAGGGCCATCACGTACAAGATGATGTCTTTTGTCATCTGTTCCTCTCCCCCCTTTTTTCCCTCTCTTTCATTTTGAGAAGAAGATAATGTAGATTAAGATGCAACTCTGTACCATAGAAGTGAGCCCAATTGATCACTATCGATAAAGTGTTCTTCTAACTCCTGTACCATAGAAGTGAGCCCAATTGATCACTATCGATAAAGTGTTCTTCTAACTCCTTAAAATTCTCTATGAAGATTTTTGCAGTTCATGGCTATGGCAAGTCAGGGATCCCAGTACCACCTAAGCAAATTTTTATTATGTGGGGAAAAATAGATACTTTTTTTGCAGTCAGTGCACCACTTGTGCTGGCTGTTTTCTCCGACTCAAGGGAGGTTCTTTAATTCCTTCAATGTGAAGTTGAAAAATCTGAGTGTAGGGGTTGGTATTTTATGTTCGCATCATTTCTGGTGATGTAGCTTTTGCTACTAAGGAACTAACCCAAAAATGGTAAATCTAAGGGTTTAGCAATTCTTTAATGATCTATTGACTGAACTTAGAAAGGAAGTTGAAGGCTTGAAGCAGAGTCCATTTTTAACTTTACTTTCTTTCCGTTGAAAACTTAATGATTTATGCAATTTTCTAATGACGTCTTGACTGAACGTAAAAAGCAAGTTGAAGCAGAGTTTTTTTAAACTTTACTTTCTTCCGATGGAATCCTTTTCTACTCTCATGTACTTTAATTCTTCCCCACCCAATTGACCAGTGGCAGTATGTTGAGAAATTAAAAAGAAAACTCTGGTTTGAAAACTTTTCTTTATGTGCTGGGGGGTTATGACTTTCATTCAATCCAAGGCCCTGTTGCTGGTTGTAGGGTTACATATACATGAAATTTTGAAATTCAATATTATTAGGTACTCTATCTTGACTGCTAGGTACATTTTGAAGGTTTCTTACACCCGCTTTCTCTCTCTTCTTTTTCTTCTACTTCTTTTTCTTCTCTCTCTCTCTCTCGGGTGGGGGTTGGGGGTTGGGGTGGGGGGTATATGTACAGAGTATAGCTGTATCTCGTATTCTAGGAAGATGCCAGTTTGTTGATATGCATGTATTTGTATTTTCACATGTAAGTACACGTTACCTTAGGTCACTTTTTGCGTTGCATTAATTTTCCGACTTTCTCAGAAACTGTCATATTTGCGTAACTGTGGAATATTGTGGATACTTTCAATTTAGGCTGATTAGTGGATACTTTTATATTTATTTTCTCCTTTGGGTATTTATACAGATTCTTATCATGCACTGTTCATGCTATGTTGCATTTATTTTATTTGCTAGAGTCGTGGCTTTAGTTGAGTTTCGATAGTATAGACGTTGGCCCACAAGTGATCGAAGGTCCAAGCTGAGCCTAAGTCAAGAAGAAAAAGTCAGTTCATACTTATTTGATTGATATTGGTTCACTATTCAATCTGTCGTATGCTTTGAAGTGCTAGGTTTATAATTCGTACAGAGTATTTTAAGTTCTGATCATTTAATTAATGTAACTTTGGGTTTTGAAGTTGTAAATGTAGCAATAGATTAAGTTGAGTAAGCTTTGTCTCTCAAGCAGTAGATCATGTCAATCAATTCGAAAAGGAAACTTAGTTTAACTCCTTAGTTACACATTAAGTGCAGGGTGAAGATAAATTTATTATTGGTTGTTGTTGAACATTATCGTGTACATTTATTTGGTGAATCTCTGAACTGGTGTTGGGTGGATTGTTGAATTCAAGTTTTACAAATGTGTGCTGTTTCGTGTTGTTCTTTCACCTACATTTTGTCACTTATATTTGTTTTAATGAGAGAATTTATGAGGTGTTTATGTGGAACAGACAGTTAAATGATTTTCACTCATTTGGTTAAGATTTATTTTACTCGTAAAGGAAGCCATAAGCTTTCACGTGATTTTAGACATTTCTTTCTTCCTAAGAGACCTATAATGGGCTTGCTTAACTGGAATTTGAATTATATAGTTATTACAGCGATATAAGAAGTTTGTTTGTAAGACTTGATTCCAGTCTCTTGATGTTGGATTTATGTATAACATATTCAAGTTTTGACCTTCTTAGGCATGATGATTTAGGTTATGGTACTGTTGTTTTAAGTTTTGGCTGGAGTAATGTTTCTCAGGAAGGGGAAAAACAAAAGAAAAAGGTTTCACTTTGGAGTATATAGAGTTCTGATGTACTCTTAAGATCACGCTTTATATCTAGTTTCGCATAGATTCTTTCTAGGATGTGGATTTTCGGATGGAAGTCAGTCCTGTGTTTTTGTTCTGTTCTTATTACAAGTTTTTTACTCTCTTATTTCATCTCATAGGATTGCTAGTCTTGTATCCTAAATTACTGTTCGAGTAGAAAGTATCTGTGTACCTTCGCAAGGGCATATTGGAATTTACATTTTGGGGGGCCTTTTTTTGTGCTCTGAACATTTTGGGGCCCTTGGTTTAGGGTAATATTTTACTTGCTCTAGGAAAAAGATGATTCAATCGACATGCTTAGAAGCTAACAACTTGGGGTCTGGTGAATGGTTACTTTGGTTCTTTCTATTTCTTCGGTCTTTAATTTGTTGGAAGTGTGTGTAGTTAGAAAAAAAAATTTCGCAAAACGTTTTTTGAGTTTTAACCAAGTGAATGGTTGGTGCAGTGATGGAGCAAGTCCTTGGATGCGGAGCACCAAGTCATTAATTTGGTTTATTCACTTCTAGTTTTGTTGGCTTGCTATAATCTCTGCTTTAGCCTTTAGGTTCTGCAGTAAAAGTTAATTTCCTTGTATACTACACATTGAACGATCAACTTTAAGTTCTGTATAAATTAATTTCCTTGGATACCAGGCATTGTACGAACCAACATTCCAGTGAGGAAAACTAAATGCATCCAAAGAAATATTTTCCTTTTTTTTCCCCCCTCTATTTTGTTTTTTCTTTTAAATTGAAGTTTCAAAATAAAAATATGTTAGATGCGAAAGCTAAGGCCATTCTTTTGGATAATATACCTTCTAGCTTTTTGGACGAAAAGTGAACGCATAACGTGGAGCTTATTATACATCCAATATACATCCAATTATTAGATTCACCAAGCGATCTACAACTGTCAGACAGGGCTAATATCCATCTTCTCGAGTCCAAGCCTGATTTTGATCTAGTATGCCATCTTCTCTGAAGTTTGCATGCTTTATTTATAGAGTATCTATAACAAATGTCCGTTTATTTTACCTTATTTTAATTTTTACATGTACAACAAATGTCTGCTTTTGTTATATATATATATATATATTTTGCAACATTGACGTCTTTTAGTAGATCTTTTTTTTTTAATAATTAATAAATCAGTATATATATTTGTATATTATTAGTGTATCAATTTCATATCATTATATCAATTATTGTGTGTTAGGAGTAAGGAATGCAAAAAACAATCAAGACCAAGGAGATATTGTTGTTTCTTTGACATAGAACTAGCTATCCTTCTGCTTTGAATTTAAATACCACTAGTTGCCATGTGATGGTGGGATGTAAACTAGCTATTTTTTTGCTTTCAATTTAAACAGCATTAGTTGCAATGTGACAGTGGGATGTAAACGGGCGGTGCCGGGGAATGGCCCCCTGCCCTGGCTCCGATGTTTAAACAGGGTTGGGTGCGGGGGACTCTTTGCCTGGGGCGTCCTCGGCAGGTTCCCCATATATTTGCCTCCAAATTACACCACTATTAATCAAAACTTAAAAAATGAAAAAAAAAAAATATATATAAAAGATTGCAGATGCATTGAAATAATTGAATACAAGCACACAACTTGCAATACGACATAAATTTGTATCTCTCTTGGTAATATAAAAATCTATAGGAGCATTATAGATTTATTCCCAATATATCTATACCAAATAACCGTGCAGAAAACTATATGGGAAGTTTGACTACAGTTAGTACATCCCCATATGGAAATGCAAATTTAACAAATGCATTGGCTTTACGGAGAGTTAATTAACTATAGATGGCTGTGTGGTTCCAAGAGCGGCTTCCAATTTTGATGATCTGCTGGTTTTGCTTCGGTGTGCCTTGACAAAATTTGGCAAGAAAGGAATGTGGTAGTGCAGGATGGAAGCCGGAAACCAACCTGTTCCCTGGCAAGATAGCTGGTCATATCGGCAGCGCAATATGCAGGTTCTCAGGCTATGAATATTATTAGCCCCCACTGGGGCGTGCTTCCACGGCCATGGACTAAGATCAATGTTGATTCTGCTACCCGATCACTCTTTGCTGTGAGTGCTAGAAATGAGTGAGGGGAGATTGTTGCTGCCATAACTGACAAATGGGTTGCACTCAACTCCTTGTGAATGAAGTAAGAGCACTTCTCACACCTATAAAACTGGCTTGCACCAAACGATGGGAGCGGTTATTCTCGAGTCAGATTGTCATGTTCCGATCCTAAGAACGTACACTACATAACCCATAAGACATAGCCCCATAAGTATGCATGACATCTAATCTATAATCCATAATATAATAAGAATTAAATTCTAATAAGTAATCATAAATAATGTAAATTGTACTATATGTACTACTGGTACATATAATACGTAAAATGATATATTGAGAAAATTGTAATGGTAAAAATCCTTTATATTGTTTACTCTTCCTAATAAGGAATGCAAAAAACAATCGAGACCAAGGAGATATTGTTGTTTCTTTGACATGGAACTAGCTACCTCTTTGCTTTGAATTTAAACAGCTTTTAGTTGCTTGTGATTTTGTTTCTTTGACATAGAAGTAGAACTAGCTATATTTGTTCTTTGAATCTAAACACATTAGTCGACATGTGACAGTGGGATGTAAATTAAACTAGCTTTTTGCTTTGAATTTAAACAAGCATTGTTAGTTGCCATGTGACAGTGGGATGCAAACGGGCCGGGCCCCGCCCTGGCTCCGGTCCGTTCCATGCTTAAACAGAGTTAGGAGCAGGAGACTCTTTGCAGGGGGCGTCCTCGGTGGGTTCCCCATATTACTGCCTCCAAATTACACAATATTAATCAAAACTTAAAATAATAAAAATACATATAAAACATTACAGATGCATTGAATAAATTGAATACAAGCATATAAATAGCAATACGACATAAATTTGTATCTCTCTTGTTAATTTAAAAATCTAGGTGCAGTATAGATGTATTCCCATAAATCTATATAAAATAAGTATACCGAAAACTATACGGAAAGTTTGACTACAGTGAGTACACTCCTATTTTTAAATAATGCATTAGCTTTACGGAGAATGAATTAACCGTTTACATCCCTAATTTTACTAATGCATTGGAGCAAAATTTACTTTTTTTTTTTCTTGATCTTCTGGGTGAAAGATGTTGATAATAATGTGTATATATATATAATCTATTATAAGAGGAGAAGTCATAATCGAAGAAGAGGGCGGAGAGAGATGAGCCATTACGAGAATGTACAGGGATTAATTGTGTTATTGTAATGTTAATTTTATTGGCTTTTTTTATAGGGCACCAATCCAGTAGGTATTTTTTTTTTACCTATGCATAGGTATCAATTGGGCCAATGAAAATTTTTTTTGCACATTTTTTTATATTAAAAAGTAGGAAAGAGAAAAAGCATTAATGATGCACGTCTTTTCATACATCTCATTTTAGCCGTTAGATCATTGTTAGATGATGATCCAACGGCTAAAAAAAAAATACCTACACATAGGTAAAAAAAAAAAAATACCTACCGGATTGGCAACCTTTTTTTTAATAATAAAAAGTGAACCCACCCGCGGATTAGCATGATTGTGTTAATTTTATTAGTTTGATCCGATATGATATGCTTTGGTTAAAATTCTGTGACGCTGAGTCTGAGTTTTACCCCGCATAGTGTTTGCATGAATTTCTACATTCTTTTAAAAGTTAACATGTTAAATGCATGTGCAAACCAAGTTTTTCAAATGCCTCATAATCAGGAACTTGTTTATTTGCAATCTCAGTTTCAGAGACAGCACGATTCATTTAAGTTGGACACAATTCATTTAAGTTGGACACAATATTTGTGCCGTACTAAGCACAACCCACTTCTTAGTCGTGCCGTGCCTAAAAATCAAAATTATTAGTTAGATATAGCTGATTGGCCTATGCTCAAACTTGTTGTGCTGTCTATATGTGCTATTCTATTTAGGTCAAAATTGACTTATTTAATTGGTAAATTTTAGTGCCGTTTTATGAAGTTTCTTTTTTTCCCTTAAATCATTCAAATGTATACAAAAATAAATATCAATAATCGAACATGCCGGTTTAGGGGATGTGTTGAACATATAAGGTGAGCGAGGCTTGAAAAGTATCAACTTAGTTGGAATTTCTCTTATTTACCCTGATGCTTCTCTCCTTCATTAAACTTTTTCTGAAAAAATAAAAATTAATCTTTATCTATATATACGTAATTTTTTTTTCGAACAATATATATATACTTAATTTTATCGTCCTTGAAATGCGAAAATTGATCATCGGCCAGAAGTACTCTTTACTGTGTCTATCTTATAATCACCAATTGAAAATGGTCGTGAGTGTTATTACTTGTGGTATAAAATCACGTTCAATACAATCATAGATCCTCAGGCATTGATTCTAAAACTGAAAATTCAACTTAGGGTGGTTTTGGTTGGTAATTATAGGGGGTTTTTGTATTGCACGCGCCAGTCAATTGCTTGTATTCAACGCAAACAATCTTACCTAATAATTAACAATGCACCAACTAATCTGACTTTTAGTGACTATGCTTATACTACCATCGAATAATAAATCATCAATGTAATCGAGGTCATTCACTTTTTCATTTCTTTTTTATTTTAGTAACGTAAATCAATACTTGATGTTACACTTGGTGACCTATAAGGACGAATTATATCTTCGAATAAGTTAGACATGGTGGTGACATGATTGACTTTGACATGCGCTAATGGGTCAAAGCCTTAAATATTATTTGATCTAATGCCCCATTGTTAATCAATTCAATTTTTTAATGTTTAGCTTAATGGTTTTCATAATAATATTATGCAACATATTTTTAGTTAATTCTTAACAAACTGCTTCCACTTGTATTTTTACTAATAAATTTCATCTACTAATTATAATTTTTAACAAATTCATATCAATGATCTGCTTACGTGTTCAACAATCAGATTCCATGATCTATACCAATCTTAATTTGGCACTTACTGATTAAAATTAAACGAAAACCAACAATAAATGTAGTGCCATCCTTATACATGCAACAAAGGTTGCATTAATGTATAGATATATTAAACATCAAGGTTGCATACATATGGAATCACGTTAAACTTGATTAAGGATCATCAATTGTAAGTAGCATAAAAAGAACAACTAATTTTCATGTAAATCACAAGTATTGCTTTCACATCAATTACAAGTGTTATTTTACATATATAGGCTACTTTATCAGTACAACAGCCTTGCATGTACTGCCCCAAAGCACCAAAATATAATGAGAAGGAAAGGAAATTACACAAAACATTATGAAAGAATAATTAATGAATGAGCTTAATTATTTTCCCGTAGTATATATATCTGCATAGACTTCCAAATGAGTTTAGCAGTACGTATCTTCCTGGAAAAAAGTGGGCGATTATTTATGACATCAATCTGCAATAATTCAAAGCAATTTGTTATTGACATTATCTGCAAAGAGAGACACAAAAGTATTTAACAAATATATTGACTCTTAACTACGTGGTAAAAATTAAGATCCTTTCCAAAATATTGACTCTTAACTACGAACCGTGTATTAATTAATTAAGAAATTATAGTTGCATCCTAACTAGATTGACACCCAAATAGCAAAACCTATATCGTATTAAGCTCGATTAGATAATTGAGAGAGCAGAAGAGAGCGTACTCTAAAATATCTTTCCAGTAGGATTCAGTTGATTCATCATCCATGAGTTTCTCCCAATCCTCAAAAACGGTGGAAATGGGAGAGTTGACAATAGCTGAATGATCACTCTTATTCTCCGTATGGTTACTACTAAAAGAAGTCCGGCCGGTAAATGGAGCTGATGAAACCAGTCGAGGAAGTTGATCAATATTCTGGTCATGAAATCCATCATCATCAGCTGAATTCTTCTGATGATCAACACCATCTCCTCCGCCAGTGCGGCCACCGCTTTCACTGGAAGCCCACGGGTTCATATCAATAGCCTTGGAGTACTCATTAGGACACAAAGGGACAAAATTACCTAGGTTTTGAATTTGATCATAACCCGTTATTTGTCCTTCAAATGTGTGAAGATCATTCTGAACACCCAAGAGAGTGCTAGGGTTAATAATGTTCTCTATGTTTTGAGCTGTATTACTTATTGTACTACTAGAGTTCATAACCTGCATGAGATTTTGTAACATTCGGATTTTGGCCATGTATTGATGAGCAGCATCTGCCTGTAACTTGAGAGCATTCTCCAAAGGAGTACTAATAGTGGTACTAGTAGTATTCATGATCAAGTTGCTCAAGTGTGATGAACTAAGCAGCTGAGAAAGATTGAGAAGGTGATTCAGGTCAGTTCTTGGTTTGTGAGTGTTTGGATCAATACCCATATGAAGAAGCTTCTTCCTTAGATAAGTGTTCCAAAAATTCTTAATTTCATTATCAGTTCGTCCTGGAAGATGCCCTGCAATCCTCGACCACCTGCAAGAATAGTTTCACCCTGACAATTTAGTCATGACATTTTAGCTCGCATTTTTATTTTTCATTTTTCTATTTCATGAATCAAATCTGAAGATCTTTCTCAAGATCAATGATGCTTAAGAAAATTTATTCTAGCCATATTATAATTATATTTTCAAAAAGTAAAACATATTTTGAGATTATTAAGTTAACATTTTTTTTTAGGGGGCTTTTGTAACTATTGATAATTATCACAGTACATAATAAATGATATCACTCGAGTTATGAAATGACAAAAATTTTGAATTGAGAAGTTAAGCATGTTCGAGTAGTTTTCAATAAGGAACATACCCTCATAATTAGAAAAGAAAAGAAATAAGACTCAAAAAAATAAAAAATAAAATTAGGCTTACTTGTTTCCAAGAACGGAATGAAGATGGATGATGATTCTCTCTTCCTCTTCAGAGAATTTCCCTCTCTTAATATCAGGTCTAAGGTAATTGGTCCACCTTAATCTACAACTCTTACCACATCTATTCAATCCAGCTAGCTTGGGGAGAGATCTCCAGCTTCCATGGCCATGTGCAGTAATGTAATCAACCAGCTTCTTGTCTTCCTCAGGAGTCCATGGCCCTTTCTTCAAATCAGCTTTTTCATCACAACAAGGGGACCTACCCATTATCTCAAAGCACTTAACCCAATTTTAATGTGTCAAATTAATGGAGACAAGAGAATCAGTTAAAGACGAAAACAGTTTTGGGATTTGTTTTCAAAAATATTTCAGACACAAAAGCAGGTTTTATAGGCGCTAGGGGGACTTTATTCAAATGATGAGATCATTCCTATTATCATTCTTTTACTGATTAATATATTTGATATTATTCAGGTTTCTAAGATATGGAAATGTTGGGGACAACGTCTTGGTCTTTTTCTAGGAAAGTAAATATTAATGGTATGTTACAAATGAATGGCACCAAAATCATATCGGGATTAGGTAGTGTACGTGTCATTAACTTGATCATGGAGGTAAATATGGTTGAATTTCATGAATGAATGTCTCTATAAAACCCATATTGAGTCTGATTTCTATTATTTTATAAGGATTAATAATTCTAACCTCCAAGTTGCGTGGGATTTAAGGTTATCTGAGGACTAAAATTTTACAAAAAAGAAGAACATAAAGAACCAAATTAAAAGCCAAAAAGTTATGGAACATGTGACAAAAGTATATAGCTAAAAACATATTAATCTTGATAGGGGTATGCGCTTCCACGCTATACAGTACGTGGTACTTTTTGTTGTAGAGAGAATTAGTTGATTAGTTGCAGAAATTGATCAGATGTAAATTCTCTTTTTTGTTACCTCATGTCGGGGATCAATATATATCTTGCTGAATCTCTGTCGCGACTGTCTTAGATCATTTGGTTATGAGATTGGTTTATTTTTCTAATTCATAAACTAAATGTGCATATAAAGTCTATTTTGATCCTGAATTTTGAAATTTGAGTTTAAAATTCTGCTATTTTAGATAAGAGACATTTTTTTTTTTTTTAAAAATTTTTACAACAACAGACTCAGTTGGAGGAGAAAAGTCTCTAAGAGCAAGGCAACTCCCACAATCAATAAATTAATGAATCACACTCAGTAGATTATCTGTAAACCTCCAACTAAACCACAATGGTAATGACTTGAATTCAAGATTTCTTTATCAAGAGAGCAAGAGCCTTTCCACTCATGGTGGTAAAATTTTTTTCTCGTAGTTATTAACTTGTTAACCATTTAATTTGGGCCATATATATAATGATTCTTTTACCATATTATACATTTAAAGTTAGTTTTGGGTTTGCTCTTTTCTCTTAGAATTTTCCCACCAGGTTTTTTTTCCTTGAAGGTTTTAACGAGGCACCCTGGAAGGTTTTAAGAAAAATGTAGAAAATAACTATGTGAAACATTTTAGTAAGTTTGAAGAACTAGTGCACTTATTTTCAAGTTTCATGAAGAAACCAAACTTTTGGAATAACTCAAGGACCATGAATTAATATCGTCAATATTTTTGATTTAGTGTAATATTGGATTTATTACTCTATTGGTCCTAAAGTACAATGACGACAGTCTCATTTTGATCCTCGAATTTGAAATTTATTAGTTTTATTCTTGATCTTTTAATAAAGTACTCTCAGTTACTCCATGTATATAGACACTTGTTCCATTCAATTTCCGGCAATTTTAAGAGCAGGATATATAGAAATTTCATATTAGCATTATGTTTAGTATTAGTCCCAAAACTAATAAACAAATTTGTCTCAGTCCTCTTTCAAAATGACCAAAAGATTACTTCAAAAAAAAAAAAAAAAGACCGAAAGAGAGCAATAATCTAATTTAAACTTTGATCACCAAACAAGATATCTTAAAGTAATTTAGGGACGAATGAAGTAATTGACCATATAATATATGACTAGGAATCTCGACGTTTGTAACAATTAAATCAATAAGGACAGCCTTAACAAAACGTATCCTTCTACCTGTTAAATTAATTAACGACAGCCTTAATTCGACTAGAAGTGTCAATATATTAATTGCAAGATTAAACTGATGGAATCCTTATGAAAGCTTTAATTAGTATACTTGAAGAGAAGTGTACACCAAATGCTCGCACATTGTTCGGGAGAGTGTGTGTACATATCGATATACATGTACACATGTACAAACACGTATTCATATGCTTGTACATACATACATATAATTATGCGTTGTACAGGAATCATTAACTAACTCTTTACTTAATGACTTTAATTTCTTGCTTGATCTGTCCGAAAACTCCTGAAAATGGATTAGTCTATATCATGAAATGCTACTATCTATTAATTAGCCTGTATATATATATGTACATGAGCGTGAAAGAAGTCTTTTATTATTATCTTGGTTTTAGTAACACTAAAAGTTGCAAATGCATACATCATTCTGAAAAAAGTCAATATTATCACTTAACGTAATTTGAGAATAGAATATTAGAAATATATGAACAATATTTTTGAACCGTACAAGATTTTACTACATTCATCAAATATATATTTACTTAATTGGGATAATTGTAAAAAAATACCCTTATGTTTGGATGTTCTGCAATTTAAACCCTGAAGTTTGGATTCCACAAAATAATACTCCGAGATTACAAATTTCTGAAAATTAATACCCTGTGTTGATTTTTAACTGATAAAATATAATAATATCCTTAAAATTAAGACGAATAATATGGATTAATCTAGTTTTAATGGAGGATATTATTATTTTTTCGTTTCTAAAATTGGTCAAAAAATCTGTCCAGGATATTAATTTTCAGAAATTCTTAATCTTAGGGTATTATTTTGTAGAGTCCAAACTTCAGAGTTTAAATTGCAGAACACTCAAATTTTAGGATATTTTTTTGCAGTTATCCCTACTTAATTTTTCAATTCAATAGATTTCAATCTATGGATTCTATACATAAATATCTACATGTATATAGACAGATATGTCATGGTGTATGTCTCTCCTTTTCTAAGAGATCAAAATTGGAGTACATATTGTTGGTTGTTGCATCATCAAGGCATCAATTATCGGGTTATTACTTTAATATATATATATATAGGGCACCAATTCAGTAGGTATTTTTTTTTTTTAACTTATGCATAGGTATCAATTTGGCCAATGAAAATTTTTTTTGTACATTTTTTTATATTAAAAAATAAGAGAGAGAAATAGTATTAATAATGCACATCTTTTCATGCACATCATTATAGATGGTGATCCAATGGCTAAAAAAAAAAAAAACCTACACATAGATAAAAAAAAAAAATATCTATTGGATTGGCAACCATATATATATAGTACTTAATATGTAGGCTGCTTCCTAATCTTCATTCAAAGACCAAATGTATTAACGCAGCCCTCATCACAGAAGTCATCATTTTTGTCGTTTTCTCAATATTAATTAACGTTAGATGATTATATAAATGAAACTAGCTAGTCTTAAATATTAAAATCTATTTTTCCTTAATTTCAAACTTATAAATCTCGCTTTTCATGGTCAGTAGTCTTGCCAGGAGTACTTATTATGCATGCATATATGGTTGATCACCCACCAAAAATATGTACATAGCCATATATATATATATATCAATCTCTCGATCTTAGAAAGATACCAAAATACGGCTCCTCCTCTTTAATTGGTTCTTCCTCCAAGTTTGAGTTTCGTTTGAATTTCAACGCGCTCGTGACTAGGGGTGTTCATGGCCGGTTTGGACGGTCTAAATCGTCAATCCAGAAACCAATCCGAATATGCGGTTTGGCCGGTTTATCAATCCGTGCGGTTTGAGTTTGTCGATTCAA
>JXTC01000117.1:695093-712102 GCA_002914845.1 Trema orientale
TATTGGCCGGTTCGGTTTGAATCCGACCGAATTTTTCTAAAATCGAAAACCAAACCGGCCAAGTCGGTTTTCATATTTTCTAATCCGTAACCGGCTATTTAAGAAAAAAAACCACGCGGATTGGGCGGTTTGGATTGGATTGGGCGGTTTCCACGGTTTGGCAGTTTTTTTGAACACCCCTACTCGTGACACACAATAAAATATTAAGCATGCAGAATGTGAAAGAAACTGTAAAAAAAAAAGTAAAATTAATATTGTAGATGTAGATCATAAAACCCTCATATTGGACAATCAGATAGGACTTTTCTGTCAGTGCTTAATTACTTATGAATTCTTATTTTTGGATTACAAAGCATATATATAATATATGTTGCCACGACCTGAACCCCGAGTCAATGGCAAAAAGAAAATTTCACAAATGAATATTCAATAGTTATTTTTGAAAATTTTATAAAAATAATTTTAAAAATAGAATTTCTACAGTTTTGCGATCACCATTAGATATAAATTATTGATAAAATTTATAAAATGAAACCAAGCATCATTATTAACATTCTCACAATTCAAGCATAATAGTTTCACAGACTGAGACTGTGATATGGGTCCTTAAATATCAATACAAGCCAAGATAAATAAACAGAGTTATTTTACATAGTTACCGATTATTCAAACGGTAACAAGCTCCTCACTACTCTGCTCCTGAATTTCCAAGGTCACACTGAGCACTACCTAAAAGGGAAAAAAATAAGAGATGAACATTCACATGCTCAGTAAGAATTTAATTACCTTTTCGAATGGATGCAATTTCTCAAATCTTTATGGTCAGTACCTTTCAAATCTGTTTATAAACCAAGTTTATAAAATAGTTGAAATCCAAAATAATCACATATTCAAAAAACCAAAACCAAAACCAAATCCACATCATTACATACATCATAAATCAACCAACTGTATAAAAAAGCTCTCATCTTCCCATCACAGTCTTGTAATACCTCTATAGCAGAGGTACCCAGCATTATGACACCACCCGAATGGCGACGACAAGACGAATCCGACTGTACCAGCGGTGTGATGAAACGACATCGAACAGTAGAGCTACGGCTGAAAATCCGATCGGCTGACGTCGGCTTTGGGTTCTTCGATCTCTGGCATCCGGCGGCGAAACTCGGCAGAACCTATCAGCGTGACTTCGTCAGTGACTGGGGAAGAGGGCGGGCCGGCGTGTCTGCCTGGTGCGGCAACGGTGTGACAGTGGCGATTGCTAGCAGAGCTTCGGCTTTTGAAATTTTTGAACGAGGAAGAAGAAAGGTCTTTCGGCAAATATAGGGGAGTTGGGTGGCACTATTACTAGTGAGACACTTGGCAACCCCTGATTTGACCGAATTTCTTTTAAAAATTTTAGTTTGGCTACAGTTTTTAAAAGATTCTTTCAATTTAGTGCCTCTCTTTATTAAAATATTTATATTTTTACCCCAAATGCACCTAGTCTTGATTTCCAAGTTCATGTCAGATATTTTTAATTTAATACTCGAAAATTCGAAATTACAAGATTGTCTTTGGCTCAAAAATTACTCATTTACCCCTTATATAAACCGGATTTTACATATATATATATATATATTCTTTTACCTAGGTAATTCTTTTGGCTCAGAAAGCATTCCTTTAATTTTTTTTAGTGATACTGTGATAGATTAAATGTTTTACTTTGTTGTCTCAGTCCGTTATCTAAAAAAAGAAAAATAAAAATCAAAGGAACTTACGTAATTTATTGCATCTACTCAGTTATTATTTTTATAAATTTCTCATACTATTAATTTAATTTCAAGATAACTTTCTGTGTATGAATGATCATGCATTGCCCATAACAAATAAAATAACAATAAATGAAATATATATATAATAAAATATGTGTGTGTATATAGTGGTTGAACAGAAAATGAGACACCAAATGAACTGGACAAACTATATTCAGTTCCTAAAGGTGCCTTCTTAATTAATGTCCCCAAATCAAATTATGCATTTTGCTACGGTTAATATCTATATAGACAAGGTGATCTCTAATAAGTCTCAGTACTCTTTCATAAACAGTCTTTAGCCCTATCGAGGGTGGAATTATTTCCCAAATAAATAAACACCAATTAAGTACACGACATAAATTAACTAAATTAGTTTCGTACATAATGCAACAACTTCAAATTGTTGAAGATCCATACTCTCTCTATATTTTCTGGTCCTTTTCTAACAGTACTTAAGAGAGAAAACCGTACACTAATTTTCTCTTATCGCTTGATCTCTAGTCGCACGATTAACCAGTCAATACATTAATTTCTTCTTAACCAAATTATACCAAACTCTTACTTCGAGGCGTCGAAGGTATTTATAGTAGCAGTTAGGGGAATACAAACATTTTCAAAGCGCTTTGTCTAATGTTACGAATACTTAATACTAATGTAATCCTAACGTGTTATTTACTCAATCCTGGTTAATTTACTCTAGGGTAATTAAAAGCAATTTAGTGTGGATGTGCCACGTAATGCAACCTATTATAAGAGAGAAGATTTTACTATACTGTTGGATTTTATTCTTCATTTTATTTTAATTTAACTAATTGAATAAGGGCAGGCATATATATAATGCAATTTTCCCCTTTGACCAAATAAATTAATAATGTATATAGGATTTTTCGAAAGAGGTACGTTTTGACATTTCCTAGCTAGATTAGTATCTGGGTTGGTTTTGAGTTTTGACCTCAATTATGAGGGTTAGCTCAAGGTTTTTTATTAATCGTGCTTATTTCAAAAAAAGTGATGATACCATGATACCCTTCACTAGTCAAAGGAAACGATAGTAAAACGACAATAAGATACTGCCGGAGGTTTTTCAACCTTTATTACCTCACTGGGTTCGGATAAAGAGGACTAAGAAAATGTAGAGTTTAAAGAATGAAGAAGAAATAACCAATTCCAATTCGCCCTAATATACTAATATTTTTCTTGGAGCTTGAGATTTACATACATATATCTAGGGATGGCAATCTGTGTCGTGTCGTGTTTAACCTAATTAAATCGTGTCGTTAACAGGTTAACCTACGTGCACCTATTTAATGAAAACGACGTGCAGATTGATGGGTCAAAACGTATATAAATAGTATAATTGTTAGTTTACTCGATTTTTTTAATTAAGTTCTACTATAATAAGAGAAATTAGTTCATTAGCTTTATGTTTTTTATTTTATTTACAAGAAATTCATGAAAAAATATTTTTTTGAAAATAATTATTTAATATAATTTATTAAAAAATTACTTAATCGTGTCAATTCGAGTCAATTTCGTGTCAAGCAGGTTCAGCTAATCGTGCAGGTTTCGAGTCGTGTTATCGTGTGATGACCTATATTGCCACCCCTACATATATCATATATGTATATATATGAAACTACATGGTTCCCTAGATGAACCTTGATTAGCTGCCTAATTAAAAAAATTTATATTAATTCCCAAATGATCCCTTTAGTGACAACAAAAAGTAGGCAGAAAATTAAGAAAACTAAACAAGAGATAAGAAGAAACTCCAAATATGTCAACCCTTCTAATATCCTGGAAACTTCTTAAAAGTAAAAGTTTGGTAAGACCATTTTACACTTAATTGACAACTTTATTTATTAGAGCATTTAACTTTTGGCTTTTTTTTCCCCTCTTTCCCTACTGAACATTAAGAAAGGTGTCACTGGAAAATTATATATAATTTCTACAGCTTGCTTCTATTTTATGTGGAATTTGTTCTTTTACACTATATTTATATACAGTAGTACCAATAGCACATGCCTATGGCACTAACGTGCCTGTTAATCAGCTGATTTTGTTATGTATAGTGGCATTTGGTATGTACAAGTTGAAGCAAGGATAAGAGGGTTATTGCATTGAAGTATTTAATTAATGAACGAAAATTTTCAATTTGATCCAAAAAAAGAAAGGTTGAGGAAAGGTTAAAAAATTGATTCAAAAACATAATTGGCATTATAATAAAACAAATAATGACATACTGACCTAGTGAACTTTAATTAGCTAAAGGGAACCCCAAAAAAAAAAAAAAAAACAGAACGAAAAAAAACAGTTATCTGGTACACCAATGCAAAACACAAACATTAAGAGTTCAGATATCATAATGTTTTATGGTCATTATTATTGTGATAAAATTTTTAGGCATAGAAAAAAAGTGAAGTGGACATCTGGTGCTTCACACTCCTGACAAAAGTGGACTCCACATTTCCTATTTAAATTTCATATTTTTTTTTTATTAATATGTGGTGCTAAGTACATAAAAATTAGCTTCATTCATGATATTTGATTTCTATTAAAGAATTTCAGTCCATTATTGCTATTTGCCAACAATATGTTATTGCGTGTACAGTTGACAAATCTTTCTAGCTAATAAATTTGTCTGAATCTCTTGCAGAAAAGGAAAATGAAGAAAAAAAAAGGTCTTCGGTAATTACTTGGTTTAGGATATTGATATTTTCTTTGCAGCAGGGTATATATTATCATCACCGCTCCCTGAAAGCTGTTTAAGGATCCGGGGTATCAGACAGTACTGTAATTGTTTTTGGTCCAAAGGATTACAACTGTCTTGATTAATCTTCCATAAACAAAGAATAAGGACCTTGCTAGAACAAAGTAAAAAAACCTCTAACATAATTTCATGCTATGATTCAAATAGTGCGTGGTCTGTTTCTAGTTCTGCTCCCTATGCATAGCAAAAATCACTAGTACAGATATACAGTACAAAACCTTAGTACCTATTCCATTTATCATTCTTCCAAATCCAAAAGTCAGAGGAAGAAAAACGAAAAGCAGAACTTTCAAAAATTGGTTACTTTGTCTCTCCAGTTTGTAAGCTGCCAAAGGGAGTTAGTTCATAATACACTTTTGGAGCCAAAATAGGATATTGAATATGAATAGCACATAATTTTGTACAGCACTCGGATTAATGTATAACATTATTTTTCAGATCTAAGAAACAATTTCTTCATTAACATGTCAATATCTTTGGTGAAGAAGAAAAAAAATAAGAGAATAAATTACAAGGCTACAATATTAAACAAAGCCCTTCCTCCATATATTGTTTCAATAATATGTTCTCCATGTGGTTACTATTGTTGCTGTTGCTGAATGTTTATCAACTTATGGTATGCTCCATTTTTGTTTTCTATAAGAGTTGAATGAGTACCTTGCTCTATTATCTTCCCATCCTGTATCACAGAAATCTGGTCTGCATTTTTTATTGTGGACAGCCTATGAGCAACCATGACTGTTGTCCTGTTCTTCATCAATCTATCAAGAGCTTGTTGTACCACGCGCTCCGATTCCACATCTAGAGCGCTAGTAGCTTCGTCTAGTAAAAGGATTTCTGGGTTCTTTAGTACAGCTCGGGCAATGGCCACCCTTTGTCTTTGGCCGCCGGACAGTTGAACTCCTCGTTCTCCAACTTTGGTTGAGTAGCCTTCAGGGAGTGCACTGATGAAACTGTGAGCATTGGCAAGCTTAGCTGCTTCAATCACTTCTGATTCAGATGCTCCTTCTTTTCCATAGAGGATGTTTTCGTAGATTGAAGTAGCGAAGAGAGCTGGCTCCTGTTGCACCAGGCCAATGTGTTTTCTGAGTGACTTGAGCTTTAGTCTCTTGATGTCTTTACCTGAAATAATACAAGGCATTCTTGTTACACCAGAATACCTAAGAACATACATTACTCAAAAAAAAAGAAAAAAAAAAAGAAGGAACTTCTAGAACATGTAGAAAAGATTTGGCACGATGAAAAAAATTTAATGACAGTTTACTATGTGAACTTGAAAGAACGAAATCATAAGAGTTACAAAGAGACAAATATTTTGGTTTTCAGTAAGAGTTGTGTAAAATGAAATATTTTGATGAAAAGTTTATGTTTACATTTGGATAGTTAAGAGCAATATCATAGCAAATCAAGTCAAGGCATTTTGTTGTGATTTGGTGAAAAGGCTTACCATCGATCAAAACCTTTCCAGATGTAGGATCATAGAACCTGAGAATCAGAGAAAGCACAGAGCTTTTGCCCGATCCGCTTTGTCCCACTAAGGCCATACTCTTCCCTGAACGCACTTTAAGTTTGAAGTCCTTGAAAATCACTACTTCTGGCCTCGAAGGGTAGCAAAACTGGACGTCCCTTAGCTCAATTGTACCATCAACTGATTTTAAGTCTTCTCCTGTATCCCCACTTACCTCTGTCTTCCGGTCCAAAACCTCGAACACTGATGCAACCATTTGATTCCCTTTTAAAAGATCAGGGGCCAATGCCAAAGTCTCTCCCATGGCTAGCGCCGTCACTATCAAAACCATGAAAGATTTCATGACAGATTTAAAGCTACTGAGCTCTTTTCCCATCAAAACAGAACCATACCTAAACAAAGATAAAGCATGACAAGATTAATAAGTGAGTTCTCTTTAGGCTCTTCTAACACATGAGGTAAAGTAACAAGAAGAGAGTACCTAACAATAGAATGTTATCGATGTGACTATCTTTATCTTATTGAAGTAATATGGAAACCATGCCTTCAAAGAAGAAAACAAGCTTAAAGAGACTTACCATAAGGCCAAGCCATAGGATGAGAAGATGAAGAACTGGGATACACCATAGAAGATTCCGGCAATCTGACCACGTGTGAATGAACGCCTGGAAGGCTCAACAAGCTCACGGGCATAAAGGTCAAGGACTTTCTCCTCAGCACAAAATGCAGCAACAGTTCGGATGTTACTCACAGCCTCACCTGCCAGCATATTGGCTTTAAGATATGCCTTGCTCAAGTTTCCACCATAGCCTTGCATGAAGAGTTTCTGTCAAAAGGAAAAGAGGAAAAACATCTCATTTATATGCTATGAAATATTTCTGTAGGTCAAGAGCAGAAGATAGGAACGAATACTAAACCTCGCTGATGTGACCGCTTATTACCAAAGGGTATGTGGCCAAGACAACAAGTGTGATCCTCCAGTTCAGGAGAAAAGCTATGATGAATGAGGCCACAACCAAACCTACATTCTGTAGCAGAATCGTGGAGCGGTCAACAACGATTGTCCTTAACAAAGTTGCATCGCTTTCTAGACGTGACGAAAGCATTGAACTAGTGTTGTTTGTGTCATCAAACCATCCGATCTCATTCCTCAACATGGCTGAAAAAGCAAATTAGAGTTCAGAAAAGAGCTGTCAAATAATCAAACCAAACATCTATACACAGTAACTAACACACTTTTATACTATGGCAACTTAACAACATAATAAGTTACTTGAAGACGGAGGACTCAACTTATCACATGGGATTATTTGGAAACCAAAATACGCATTTTTAAACTAACTTGAGGAATTTTTAAAAGGATTCGGCTCCAAGCATACCTGAAAACATTCTTTCCCTCACTCGAAGAGTGAGACGCTCTCCCATGGTTCCGAAACAAAGATGCTCTATGCCATGAACAATGACAGTTATAACTGCTCCACCACAAAAGAGTAAAGAGATTTTTTTAACCTCATGCTTTGTTGTGTCCCAGTCCATGTAATAGGAAACAAGAGCATGTGATATCCCAAGAGCAAATAGAGGCATCTGAGCTCCGGCAATAAAGGCACAGAAGGTGCCACACACCCCATAAAGCCAGTCTGGTCCAATCATGGAATACAGCCTCTTTGCTGAAACATGTGTTGTCTTTACAGTCTCAGCCCCATCGGCCCCCATACGACTAATAGATTCTTTATCAGAACGAAAACTAGCACCAAAACTTGTCGTTGTACGTGATAATTCCCTCGAGTACTTAATGCTGCAAAATAAAAATCATATACAAAGCCCAATTTACAGGTTAAGAGATTCTTCAGAGTGATATTCTATACATATCAGTTAGCATGATTCTAGTACTATGCAACATAAATTCTGTACATTTTCCTTTAGTTTCTTCACTGAGATGAGAATCAACATGAAAAGTAAACTTTCAAAATGCAAAAGCATGAATGATTCACCTTGGTGGGCGTCCCAAGTTAGGACCAACGGATGGAAGGCGCTGCAAAGGTGCCGCCTCTTGTAGTTGAACCAGTGATGAATAGACACTGTTTGGATTTGAAAAGAGTTCCTCATGGCAGCCTGTTTCCACTATCTTCCCCTCTTGAACAACAGCAATTACATCTGCATTTCTAATGGTAGAAAGACGATGAGCAACTACAACGGTTGTTCGCCCCACCATGACACGGTCAAGTGCCTCCTGCACACTCTTCTCTGACTCTGCATCAAGAGCACTAGTAGCTTCATCTAGTAAAAGAATAGATGGATTCTTCACTATGGCTCGCGATATGGCAATCCTCTGCTTTTGTCCACCTGAAAGTTGTATACCTCTCTCACCAACCTGAAAAAGAACAATTCAAACTTATCCTTGATATGCAGGTCATCACTTGCATTCGGTACCTAAACTTCCATAGTGTCCTAAGGCAATATCTATCCTGAAGATGAATTACTACCATAAGCTTTTGGAATATTGCTCTCAGGACAATGTCACAGTGAATTCTTAATGATGTAAAATTTTCCGTTTCTAAGTTCCTTAGTTTTCCATTCAAACAAACCATTAAGCATTGCCCATAAACAAATAATCAAATGTTAAAGATAAAAGTTAAACCGAGTGTGGCATTGCAATATGTAAGAAAGGTTAAAACTATTCTTCCAGTTGTTTCTATGTGAAACATAATAAAGTATATACAGAAAATTGACATTTCCTTAAAAAGATGGCATAAAGACCTGAGTTTCAAATCTGTCAGGGAGGTTGTTTATGAAAGAGATAGCCTCCGAAAGTTTAGCAGCACGAGTGATCTCCTCAAGGGTAGCCTCATCTTTACCATATAGAATGTTCTCCATAATGCTTGTTGCAAAGAGTGCAGGTTCTTGGTTAACAAGTCCAATTTGCTGCCTCAGCCACTTGAGGTCAAGCTCTCTGATATTGGTCCCATCCAATAATATCTCTCCTGAAATAGGCTCATAGAACCGTTCGATCAATGAAATAACCGTGCTCTTTCCTGATCCACTTCCCCCAACAAGAGCAACAATCTTCCCAGAAGGGATGTCAAGACTGAACTTGTTGAAGATTGTCACATCAGGACGCGATGGATAACTAAAAGACACATTGTTGAATTGGATGTGTCCCTCAAGTTTGTCTAGCTTTCGGCCGGACATGGCGCTGGACTTGCTTGTTGTGCTCCTCTCTATCATCGCGAATATTGGATATGCTGCTGCCTTAGCTCGAACAAACGCAGAAATGTCTAGAGCTGCCTGTCCTAATGACCTGATTATCAGCAAAACAGTGTTACAACATTTCATCTTATATGGATTGAAACCTCGACTATCAGTAATTGAATGATAACTACATGTAAGCAACCAACTCATTTGAACAATTCTAAAAAACCAGAATGAGAAGACTCTGAAGGCAAAGAAATTTTCCCTTGTACCACTGACCAGATACTGTAAAGTACTCAAAGATTACATCAGCATTGATGCCAACTAACTAAAATAAAAAAACAATATTCCCATGCTTATTATCTGTTTATTTATTGTGCGGCCTTCTTCATGCATAAATACATAACTACGTCTAAATTGCCAAAGTTATTTTCAGGACATTAGTATTCTTCTAATTAAATAAGTACATGATGTCATATTACTCAATCGTTAGCTCAATTAACTTCCTCTAATGCTACATATATAGACTATGTATAAATGTACCTAATGTGCCTATATACAGAAAAAATAAAAATTACTTACAGGCCAGCAATAACGACATTGAGCATAGTTGTGAAGGACTCGCCCCCATTGGCGATGCTCTTGTGGACAACAACGCTTACGTACCACACAAGCAAAGCCCAAGAAAGGAAAAGGGTGCAGTGCATGAAGCCCAAGCCCAGGCCCTTGGCTAGGCCCGCTTTTCGACCGTACTTGTACGTATGCGCCAAAGCTGACGTGTACAGCCTCACCGCCTTTTCCTCTCCTGCAAATGCTTGGACCGTTCTCACATTTCCAATCACCTGAGGTCAAACACCAAATTCAATGCCAATAAATGATACAATAGAGCCAAATTTTTACCAGGTGGCAAATTTTATACCACAGAGTTTTTTAGTAATGCTATGTAGCCTTAGTGACCTATGATGTGTCTCAACTCAACTACTACTATCTAAATTACACGTGTTGTAGTTAAACTAGTGAGCTGGTAAAAAAACTGGGCACTTTCCTAGACAACTAGGAGAGAGTCGGAGTGCAAGCCACCATTAAAGATCAGTACTTAAAAATGTGCGGGGAATTAATCGGCGCCTGCATGCTATACATACCTTACTAGAAAATTGCTTGACCATAATGGCGTGAAAACACAAACTTAAAACCACATAATTAGCAACAAATTCAAGTGTCTTACCACTTAATCTACATTATTCTGTGGCTATTGCACTCAACTAGATATTAGAGTACGGTATAGTAAACAAAGAGTGCCTCAAATACTATAACGCCGAGTATACACATATTTCTTCATGTTAATTTTTAGGCTGTCAGACTAATAAACCCACTAAAAAGAAAAATGTTAATGGGGCACCTTACAAAACATGTTACACACAAATTATTGCAATATATAATATAACACTAATGTTTCAAGAACTATTAGTACATCTAATCAAAATTACATAAAATTACGCTTGTTTATATATGATAATTATGATATTGCAGTCTCATAATTTTATGGTAACATTTATTTGGTCACGTGAGAGAGAGTAGATAGAGAATAATAATGAATAATACAGACCTCTTCAGCTATCTCACCAGCCTTGACATAAGATTTTCGGACTCTAGCAATAAGACCAGTGGCGATATATGCATAGACACCGCCAGCAAGAGCAATTAATGGGACTATTGAAAGGGTCACCAAACTTATCTGCCAAACCCTAGCAAATCCAACAATAAATCCCACCAAAAATCTGCTCATGTAATGCATGAAGTTACCCACCTGAAATTTAAATAATAATAATAATAATAATAACAATAATGATACATTAATACTCAATTTAACTCCCTAGAGAAGAATTAAAAACTTGCTCGATAATATTTTTAGTTTTTGTTTTATAAAAGTGAAATTAACTTCATATTCTTTAGGAAATTAATAGCAATCAATCAATCATTTCATTTTCTAAAAAGAAGAAGAAAAAAAATCAAAATGTTGCTAAACAATTTATAATAGATAAACTAAATTGATTCACGTTATATATATATATATATATATATATGTATTTTTTGTCTAGCCAGTTAATTTGCTTATACGAACTAACACAATAGGGAGTACTTGTTAACATCACGAGGCAATTGATAATCGGCACCGAGAAGGAGAGATCCATATGTTACAGCAAGATTGATGGCGACGACACCAATTTAAGTCTAACAGTTTTCTTTATTAAATATTTCTCTTTTTCTATTGGGAACAATTAAATTAACCATATTAAGTTCCACCAACAAATGTACGAGCCAAAATCAATCTTGTTCATATTATTCTCCCAATATATACTTATAATAGTGTATATGACAAAATCATAAATTGAGGGAGAGAATTGGTAAGAGCAAGGAGATTAGTGAAGGACCAAAGAAAATAAAAAATTTACATCAAATACTGAATTAAATGGGGGACCCATCAGCAAGTATATATGTAGGTGTTTGCTGTGACTGTTTTGCTAAAATAGTCCATATTTATATAAATATTGAAAGATAAATTAGAACATATAATTTCCAATCTATAAATCTTTATATATTTTGTCGCAAACTTAATTTGTTTTGATTCTTTAGAGTCAAATACCCTCACCCATTGTTAAAAGAGAGAGATATATATATATTGAAATTATAAATTATAAAGAAAAGACTACTTATATGTATATTCATTTTGGTGATTAATTTTGTTAATTCCAGCTGGCAAAACTCTATAAATAATAAATGAAGCCCAACAGCACGGGCCTGTCACACAGTCCCAACGCTCCAACCGGCTCATAAATAACCCATGCATTTATTCCAAAAACAGCTTTCCACTCAGTCCTTTAAACCTGTAGTTGAAAACATCCATCAACTACCCTAAGTTTAATCGCTCTTTTTGACCTCACCTTTTCTCTAGGAAGATGAAAAATCAGTATATTGTACCTTTTTTTATAATAATAATGCCACAATTACATAATAAAAAGTACGAGGTAATTTTTTTTCTTTTTGGTATTGAGAGGTAATTTTTTTTTACTTTTTTATTTTTTATTTTTTATAAATAAGATGTGGATGAGAAGATGAATAATAAATGGGTAATAAAAAAATTAAAAAGATTGTAAAATCATGTAAAGAATTTGTGACACAGCATTAAAATCAATAAAATAATTAATTTTAATCTAGTGTAGAATAATTATTATTGTCATTTAAAAAGAAATACAAAACGCATGCATTAAAAATATATAGCACTTTGAAATTTTTTTTTGATGAATACGATAATATATAGTTTCATTACTGAAAAAAAAAACTAAAGAGAAAAAAAGAGTTAGTCAATATTTATTTGTTTCTAATTGATCACTGTAAATATTATTATAATTTGTCAGAATAAACAGCAGTATTAAAAATAAAAAATAAAAACTAAAGAGAAAAAAAAATTAGTCAATATTTATTTGTTTCTAATTGATCACTGTAAATATTATTATAATTTGTCAGAATAAACAGCAGTATTAAAAATGATAGTAATATTTAAGAAATAATAAACAAATAAATTAATAAATACCTTCTCAGAAAGTGCATCTTGAACAACAATAATGTCACTTGTAATTGCAGAAATAACCTCCCCGGTAGAAGCTTCAGTGTCAAAAAGACTGATATCTTGACTCAACATTGCCCTCAAATATGCCATCCTCATTTTTGCCGCTTGTCTTTCACCAGTATGCATCCAACAAGCCACCTCTGTAATTTTATATATTATTCAAAGCCCATAAAACACCCACATATATATATATAGTTATATGTAATATAGTCAACAAAATAATTTAAAATTAACTAAAAATACTTAGAACAATCATTTAACAACTTTCACGTGCATGATGTGAAAATCACACACAATTGAATCTAATAATTATAAACATATAATTGATACTAATAAGAAAATTATCAGTTAACCCATACCTGTCCATGACGAAAACAATATAGCTATACTTAGATATACAAAATCCAACGAGTACTGCATCAACAAAAAAAAAAAATGCAAATTCTTAATTTACAAAAATAAGTCAATAAATTCTATTTTTCTAATATTAAAGAGATAATATTGGACATGATTGATTTATTGTATTATATGTACCTTAGCAACTTTATGAGAAGCTTCTTTTGGGAAGAGATAAGCCAATCCTATAATATTTATCAACTTTCCAAAGAAGATGAAGAAAATGGGAACCGAAGCTCCATGAATGATGGCTCCAACTGATCCAATCGCCATCAAAACGTAGTCGTATAAGTCCGCAAACTTAAAAAGTTTGAGCAACGACACTTTATTTTGCTTGTTATTACTATTCTCTTGATCTTGATCATCGCCATGATCTTTGCTAATCTTCTTCGTCTTATTACCACCATCCATCTCGCCGTTGCCGGAATATGATTCCGGCGGAGCCATCACCGGAGGCTAGAGAGAGAGAGAGAGAGAGAGAGAGAGAGAGAGAGAGAGAGAAGTGCTTTGTAGTAGTACTAGCTAGATAGTTCAGAGAATAATGGATGTGAAACTCAACATGGGTTTTTAAGGATTAATGTGTATGTGGATCACATACTTGGAAAAATGAACTTAATAATCCAAAAGTAAATATATATTGGAAAAATGGAATGATGAAGGGATGTGTTTGAAGAAGTTTGTATTGTGATTAACATAAGTGTGGGAGCTAGGGGATAGGGATGGGTCAGAGTTAGATAGGTGGGTCGACATTAAAAACCAAATAAATAATATAATTTATTGAATATATTAAAGGTTGGAAATTATTATTTTTTTGAAAAAAAAAAAGAAAGAAATAAAGAAAAAAGAGATGGGTTGGGGTAGATGTGGCGGCATTAAGTAGTGGTAGTTAAATTTGGATGTGGGTATCTTTACGAAAGTTCTCTTGTGAGTGACAGTTGTAGCTTTCAGCTGAGGCTACTTTTTCTCACCTGTAAATTGCAGAGAGACTAATTTGGAAAATTGTTTCTAGAGAGAGATTTTCGAGTCTAGCTGTTTTTGAGGTTTTTACCTAATCAGTAGTAATCGCTTTCTTGCTTTGTCTTTAACTATAAATAGTTGTATTTTTTTTTGGAATTTATGTTAGAGGGTACAGTTAGATTTTGATGATCAGATTCTGTTGGACTACATATTGTATGGAATGAAGTTAAAAAAATATATTATCAATTGTATCTTCCGTCAGTACAGAAACTATAAATCTTTTACATTGTTCTATATATATATATGAGTTATGTTTTAATGAAAATTTTTATTTTTGCTCTATTGATGGGTACTTTCATTTGAACTATTAGATTTTGATCTGATGGTTATAATGATATTAGTAATTTTATTATTTATGACTTAAAAAATTGGTAACCTATATGTGACCTATGAGTTGGAATTTTTTTTTTCTAATCTCTTTTCCATTGTTATTTCTTTTTTCATTCTATTATTTATTTTTATTAAAAAATAAAAAAAAACTAACCGTATATATATCTAGATATTTTTTTTCCAAAGAACTAATTGTATATATATTAAATTTTTCATTAAAAAATGAGTCCTTCTTTTTTATAATTTCAAAACTAACATTATATATCCCCTAAAAAAAACTAATGTTACATATATATTCTAAAAAAAAAACAACTAACTGTTAATATAAAACTATTAAATACTAATTTTTTTATCAAAACTTTTTCTTAAAAAAATACATTCTTTCTTTTTTATAATTTCAAAACTAACGTTATTCCCNAATTAAATTTATAAGTGAAAATAAAAAAAAAAGAAATAAATAAAAAAGAAAAATATTTGAATAAAACATTAATTGATCAAATAATGGAAATAGATGAAATTACTTGCTATTGTAGGTCATATTCAACTTGATAATCTTACCCATTTATAGAGCAAAAACAAAAATCTCCATTGAAACATCACCCTATATATATATATTGTGCTAAAAGATAGATTTCTACTTTTCTCATAATAAAAAAAAAAAGAAAAGAAAAAGAAAAGAAGAAGATGGATTTCTACAATAAGGTGTTACTAATTAAATGAGACCTAAGTTTAATATACAATAGTTAGAGAAAGTATGATGGCATATATATGAGTTTAATGTATCTCTAGCTTTCTATTAAAGTTGGCCTCACGTAGATGCTACTATATACAAGACTTATTGTAATAAAGGGTAGTGTTAGGAGTAATTTCCATGATTCCAAGTCTGAGACTCGAGGGCATGCCGCAAAACCCGAAGAGAACTCTGAGACCTGAAGCCGTGCCACAAGACCCGATGGGAGCTTTGAGACCCGAAGTTGCGTCACAGGACCCAAGAGGAACTCTGAGACCTGAGGTCAAACGATCTCGACTTTGGAATGCTCTTCAATACCCAAGAATACGTCGAAGATTAAGCTGAATCTTCCATTGCTCTGAATAATGGCAAGAGGTCACTCCAAACCCTGTGAATTATGGGTCATCATTGCACTGACCTCCTGACAGCCACCCCTAGCCTCCAACCTAGGGTGTATTATATTGGCAAATAGGTCAGTAGCCGAGCTAATACAATGCTAGAGGTCTCATCACATTAAATGTGCCTCCCTCAGTTAGGATCACTAAACTCTTTCCCAAAACAGTCCAACGACTCTAATGCACTCCAAATTGCTTATTTAAAGCCCTCAACCACCCCATTGAAGGCAAGCTAAAATTGAAGGTTGAAATTCTACTTTTCTTTCCTCATTCATATCTCTCTCATTAATAGCTCTCCACCAGAGACTTTTTCTCATTAAAACTTCGGGTTGCTAAATTAAGCTTCAGAGACCATTTAGCAAGTACCATGCCGGTGCCTAGCATTATTCCCTATTACAATCTCGGGACCCCGAGGTAAGAGAGAACGCAACTTTATGCTCTCGGGAGCGAACTTAGCCTGCAGAATGGGAGTTTTGACCTAATTTTCAGTAACGACTAATGACTAGTTTTGCTCTCACACTCTCTCATAGTGTTGAGACAAAATTTTGTACCAATAGGTATGATCTAGAAATATTCACCTAGGCTCATATGAAAAATTAAAGAAATATCAAATTTAATTTCTTTTTGTTTTATTTTTAGCTAGGTAAATAACAATGTTTTACCTAGCTTATATTTTATTTTTCCAAAATTATTCTTGAATTTTTATTAATTAGGGATTTATTACGTTAAATTTTGTCGTTCCGGTTTATATTCAACAAATATATGAATGATACATCAATCATATTAAAGATTTAAATGAAAACAATATAGTAGAAAGAAAAAAAAACTAATTTAAGTAATTTTTAATTTTAAATGATATATCTTCACTTTATCAGTTAGACATAAATGGAGATATCCGAATGTTATTCCAAATCCATACCCTAGAAATGTTAAACATACGCCCTCTCAAATTAATTAAGAATGAAATGACCAAAAAAAGAAGAAAAATATTTTAATAAAAAGATATGCATTTGGAAAGTGGAAAGTTTGAGCTTGAATTTTAAAACAAGTCTAAAAGAAAACGAAAATTGAAGTATGGAAACAAGTAACTCCCATTAATTCCTCCCCTTTCTACTTTCATCTTCCATCCTTTCTTCTATGTTTGGTAGAGGGAATTTTTGGAGGGATGGAGAGGGGTGGAGGGAGAGAGATAAATGGAGAGCTAAAATCTTGTGTTTGGTAGGAGGGAGAGGAGGGAGAGGAGAAGTAGAGGGAGAGGGTCTCCCTCCAAGGCCACAAAAATTCATCCCC
>JXTC01000117.1:726222-790889 GCA_002914845.1 Trema orientale
GAAATGTACAACCAATGCCAAAATTATACGAATAGAATCTTTCTTAGATACAGGAGAAAAAGTCTCTGTGTAATCGATTCCTTCCTTTTGTGTGAACTCCTTAGCAACGAGTCTCGCTTTATATCTTTCAATGTTGCCTAATGAGTCTCTTTTAGTCTTAAAGACCCATTTACAGCCAATGGCCTTCGCCCCATTAGGCAACTCTACAAGATCCCATACTGCATTGCTCTTCATGGAATTCATTTCATCTTTCATGGCATCATGCCATAAATTAGATTCTTTGCAACTCATGGCTTGTGAAAATGTTTCAGGATCATTTTCGGCTCCAATGTCAGTTTCTTGTAGATACACTATATAATCACTAGGAATTACCGATCTTCTTTTACGAGTAGATCTCTTTAAAGTTGGAACACTTTCTCCCTGAGGAGCTTGTGATTCAACTAATTCTTCAGGATTTTGAGGTAATTTCTGAACTTGTTGATCTACTGGAAGATTTTCAGCAAGTTGTAGATTTTCTGTGATTGGTTGTTCAACACCAACTTGAACTTGCGGTGTACTATGAACTATCACCAATCTATCTGATGATGTGGAAGGTTGAGTTTCTGTATGATCAGGAGCAGGAATTAAATCCCTGAACCGATCCCTCCCACTGATCATGTCATTTTCAAGAAACTTTGCGTTTCTTGATTCCACTATCCTAGTAGAGTGAGATGGACAGTAAAACTTATAACCCTTAGACGTTTCAGCGTAGCCAATGAAAAAACCACTAACTGTCCTTGGGTCCAACTTCTTTTCATGTGGATTATATATCCTCACTTCAGACGGACAACCCCAAACACGCATATGTCGCAAACTCGGTTTTCAACCTTTCCACAATTCAAAAGGTGTCTTAGGAACAGCCTTAGTTGGAACACGGTTTAATATATACGTAGCCGTCTTTAGTGCTTCAGTCCACAAAAATTTAAGAAGATTGGAATTGCTAAGCATACTACGCACTATGTCCATGAGTGTTCGGTTCCTTCTTTCAGCAACACCATTCTGATCTGCAGAACCAGGTAAGGTGTGCTGGGCTACAATCCCATGTTCTTGAAGAAACTTAGCAAAAGGACCTGGTGCCTGTCCATTCTCAGTGTATCTACCATAATATTCACCACCTCTATCTGACCTCACTATTTTAATTTGTTTCTTGCATTGGTTCTCAACTTCAGCCTTAAAGACTTTGAAGGCATCCAATGCTTCATGCTTGTTATGAAGCAAGTATACATACATGTATCGTGAGTAGTCATCAATAAAAGTGATGAAATATTTCTGACCAGGCATATCTGTGTCTGGACAACAGATATCCATATGTATGATTTCTAATATGTTCGAACTCCTATTGGCATTTTTCTTAGATTTGTTTGTTTGCTTACCCTTAATGCAATCCACACAAATCTCAAAATCAGTATAATCTAGAGTACTAAGTACTCCGTCATTTACTAATCGCTTAATCCTATCTATGGAGATATGACCTAATCTCCGATGCCATAACATAGAAGAGTCCTCATTAATATTACACCTCTTAGTACCAGTGTGAACATGCAAAGAACTATTAGTGGCTTCGTTTTGTAAGTAAATACGATATAGACCATCAGATAAAATTCCACTTCTAATAAAATTTGATTTATTAAATAAACTAAATTTATTGTCTTTAAAAGTAAAAGAAAAACCAAATGGAACTAGTCTAGAAATAGAAATCAAGTTTCGTGAGAAACTTGGTACATAAAAAATTTTTTCTAAAACCAAGACAAAGCCACTGTTTAAGATAAGGGTGCGTGTTCCTATTCCCTCCACACGTGAGCCCATCTTGTTGCCTGATAAGATGCTTTGCTCACTTCCCACTGATTTTCTTAGGTTGTGCATACCCTGTAAAGAGTTTGCAATATGGATTATAGAACCAGAATCAATCCACCAGGTGTTAATATTAACATTAGCCATATTAGATTCATAACAAACAAATGAAGATAGATTACCTTTCTTCTCAAGCCACTTCTTGAACTTTGCACAATCTTTCTTCATGTGCCCCTTCTTTTTGCAGAAGAAACACTTATTTTCCTTCTTAATATCAGCTTGAGGTGGTATTTTACCTTTCCCCTTCTGATTGTGCTTAGAAGTGGAAGCCTGAGATTTGTCGGGTTTATCAGCTTTGTTCTTCCCGCGGACTATAGCCAACATCGCACTTTCACCCAATTCCATAACAATCCTCTCCTCTTCTTGAACACACATGGTCATTAATTCATTTATGGACCATTTATCTTTATGTGTATTATAAGAGATCTTAAAAGGCCCGTACTGTTGAGGAAGGGTGTTCAGAATAAAGTGCACCAGGAAGGACTCTGATATATCTACCTCCAATTTCTTCAATTGAGCCGTTATGTCCCACATTTGCATGATATGATCACGCACACCCTTAACGGTTGCGAGACGGAGAGAAGAGAATTTCATGATTAGGGTGCTTGCCAAAGCCTTTTCTGAAGTGACGAACTGTTCGTCAATAGCTTTCAGCAAGTCTCGGACTTTGTCATACTGTTCGACAGAACCCCTAATACTTGCAGTAATTTTTGTCTTAATGAACATTACACTGAGCCGATTGGATCTCTCCCATCGCTCATATAGCGCAATTTCACCAAGAGTACTTTCGTCAGTTACTGCAGGTGGTTCGTCTTTCCTTATAGCATAATCTATGTCCATCCACCCTAAATAGAGAAGTATCCTCTCTTTCCATACCTTATAGTTGTTACCCCTAAGTTCTGGAATTTCTAGATGCATATCAGTGTGACTAGCAGGTTGAGATACTGTAAAAAGTTCAGAAGACTTATATTAGAATTTGAGGCCTACATAAACTTAATTGCATGTGTTACCAATGTAATACATGCATTAAACTATTTCTAATAAAAATTGCCTGTGGGCTAAATTTTTATAGATTATCTTTTCTTTATGATAGAAATGACAAATTATTTACTAAATGGGTACTTTCTAAATAATTTGATATTCTATCCTCAATGACAAAACTACCAGATTATGTACTAATTCATAATACCTGTGGGTAAATTATGAAAATAATATGGTATTTTATCCTAGTTAATTATATAAATATAATAAAATTTCCTGTGGGATAAACTTTATTATATTAAGTATAATTAATTACAATTTTATGTCTTATTCTTTATGTGATCTTAAACTTAATATATAATTTTAATTAATTAAAAAAGCTGTGGCTATTCTTCAATTAACTAAAATTATATTGATCACTAGACATTTATTATATTATGTTTCAGGCTCTGCTTAATGCCTAAGAACAATTACACAGTATCGTGATAGGCATTTACCAAGTATACTCCCAGAATATTGGTTGGGCATTGCCTCATTAAAAACCAATTCCTAGACAGAGTAGCGTTCCCAGGGAAACTAGTGGCACAATAGCTTATTCAGAACTAGTTTGTGTGGAACTTCCTTAGCTCATGCTTTCTCATGTCAACCACATAATTGTTTATGAATTATTCATAACCTAATTGTTCATCTAAATAATTATCTATATTTATTTAGTGAACATTTTACAAGTCTTCATGTGCTAAAAATAGGCACTTAACTAAAGTTTTATGAGAATAAACCTAAATTCCACAAATTCTAACAATATCTAAACTAAAGGATATGTTAAAATTTGTAAAACAAAATTTTCATAAACATAAATTGCATAATTTAAACATAAATATTATGCACTAATATGATTTTATACATAAAATAATTCAATTCCATAAGCATGAAAAATATTTGCATACAAATATTTATTTTAATGCTCAACAAATAAATTATTTATGTGCTAAATAACTTAAACAAATATCGCATGCATATAACTAAATTATACACACATATTCAAAAATTTAGGCACATAAAATATTCAGNAACTATATCTAATAAAAATTGCCTGTGGGCTAAATTTTTATAGACTATCTTTTCTTTATGATAGAAATGACAAATTATTTACTAAATGAGTACTTTCTAAATAATTTGATATTTTATCCTCAATGACAAAACTACTAGATTATATACTAATTCATAATACCTGTGGGTAAATTATGAAAATAGTATGGTATTTTATCCTAGTTAATTATATAAATATAATAAAATTTCCTGTGGGATAAACTTTATTATATTAAGTATAATTAATTACAATTTTATGTCTTATTCTTTATGTGATCTTAAACTTAATATATATAATTTTAATTAATTAAAAATACTGTGGCTACTCTTCAATTAACTAAAATTATATTGATCACTAGACATTATATTATGTTCCAGGCTCTACTTAATGCCTAAGAACAATTATACAGTATCGTGATAGGCATTTACCAAGTATACTCCCAGAATATTGGTCGGGCATTGCCTCATTAAAAACTAATTCTTAGACAGAGTAACGTTCCCAGGAAAACTAGTGGCACAATGGCTTATTCAGAACTAGTTTATGTGGAACTTCCTTAGCTCATGCTTTCTAATGTCAACCAAATAATTGTTTATGAATTATTCATAACCTAATTATTCATCTAAATAATTATCTAAATTTATTTAGTGAACATTTTACAAGTCTTCATGTGCTAAAAATAAGCACTCAACTAAAGTTTTATGTATAAAATCAAGTTTTATGACCAAATCTCCACAAATTTAACAATATCAAAACCTAAGGATACGTTACAATTTGTAAAACAAAATTTCTATAAAAATATACATAAATTGCATAATTAAAACATAAATATTATGCACTAAAATGATTTTATACATAAAATAATTCTATAAGCATAAAAATATTTGCATATTTAAATGTATAACTAAAAAAATTCTCAACAAATAATTATTTATGTGCTAAATAGTTAAAACAAATATGGCATGCATATAACAAAATTATACACACATATTTAAAATTTAGGCACATAAAATATTCTGAATTTTTTTTTTTAATATGCCAATATCATAAAAATTTCATTAAAGAAATTAAGTGTCTCAAAATAATATTCATTAAACACCAAAATAAGAATATTATTATTAAGCACCAAACATTAATGAAATTTACACAAAGTATTTGAAATTATGGCAAATTTTCACCAAAAACCGAATATAAAAATTCTGGAAAAAATTCCTTTTTTTTTTTTTTTTTTTGGGAAAAAATTGATGTCCAAAACGATATGTCGTTTTTGCCAAACGACTGGAGCCAAACGACGTGTCGTTTATCTAACGAAGGGCTGCGTTTCACAGTGAAAAAATGACAAGTCGTTTTTTGAGCCAGTGAAAAACGACAAGTCAAGAAAACGACATGTCGTTTTTTCCAACGACAGAAACAAACGACCAGAGAGAAAACGACATGTCGTTTTTTTGAGGTTGAATAAAACGACATGTCGTTTTCAAAAACGATAGACGACGAACTGCAAAAACGACATGTCGTTTTCGTTGTCTTCTACCTCCAGCCGGGTCTTTTTGACCCGGTTTCGACCCGTTTCGAGCCCGGTTTCGACCCGTTTCGTTTTTAGCCCTTCGGACACCATTTTTAACGTTTGAAATCATAGAAATGTTAGAAAATCAATTACCTAATGATTTCTAACCTCATTTTTCATCGAAAAATTCCCAAAAGAAAATTACAAATCAAAAACTTTTTTCGGGCATTTTTTACAGTAAACGTAAAAACACAAGACAGAGGTATATTACCGGCTCTGATACCAAATGTAGGCTTAAACAATGATATAAACACGTTTTGAATACCATTGAAACATAAAAAACGCCTGAAAGACATACCTCCAGCCATTGCCAAAACAGAGGAAAAATGCAGAAATGGCGTTGCCCAGTTTCTCTCACTTCCTCACTGTCAGTGATGGTGTATCTCAGTAAAAACAAACGTGAGTAGTGAGAGGACCCATAAGCCATTTATAGAGGTTTTCCATCAAAATCTCTCAATTCTCAGTTTTGAAACCGAAACCGGTTTCCACCGGTTACCACCGAACTTCAATGGCCATCAATAGCCATTTCCGTTTGTTTACGTTTATACCACCTATAGTAACGTTAAAACGTTACAAAAACACCCCTGAAAAAGTGACTTTACGTGGACACTGTGCAGTCCTGCGTCAGAATAGGTCGACTAATTTATTTGAAAAAAAAAATAAGAGTATTATGAAAGACTTTACAGACGCCTAAACGATGATTTTATAATAAAATTTGATTAGTAACATAATACTGGGACTATCCCTCATTTTTCATTTTGTAGTTAAAATTTTCCTACCCAAATGTATTAACACGTTTGCATAAGGTAAAGGTAATTTTTTTCAATTTGCTCAAACATGGTCATTTTGTTAGGCTAAGAGGTTCGCATATGCTTCTCAGTTGTCTACTAAAGGTTTCAGGGATTTTTTTTGAGATCACTCTCACTTTGTCTGTCACACTCAAACTCTCTTTCTCACTTTCAACTCAAATTAAGCTTAGTTTCTCTCTCCTCTCTCTCTCTCTCTCTCTCTCTCACACACACACACACACATGCGTGCATACATGCACACACACTAATTTTCAAAAATTGATTTCATTCTCTCTCTTCTCTCGCACTAATTTTGATTTTGTTGAAGAGATGGCTTTTCCAAAAGAACCTCTATTTTCTAGATCTATGGCTCTGCTGCATTAGAGTTAGTATGAAACTGTTTCAATTTGGGATTTTTGGCTACAAAATTTTGCTCTTCGTGCAGGTACTCTTTTTCTTTTCCGTCATTCACAAAGTTTTAAACTATGAGTTTGGTATTTATTTTTATTTTTGTCTTATTTTAGATTTTGAGGAAGAGTTTGGTATTTGTAGGTAACTTTTTATATGCTTATAATAGAAGAATAATATGATGAGTAATGAAATAATTCGGGATATAGGTAGTTTTATAAGATGACAATGATTGTGAAATGCATTTATTTAGTGTTTAGAATAGCTTAAGTAGCTTGAAACACAGAATCGAATATAGAAAATAGAACTCATGAGCGATTGAGAATGAAAGAGGCAATGCTCTTACAGGCACTAAATGAGTATATTCCAAATCTCAAGTTTCAGCATCCACCTTCTTCATCTAGCTAGGATCCTTCCTCTAATATAGTTAAGAAATTATGTTTTTTGTTTTTATAATTTTCAAATAATATTCAGTGTATGGACTCTTATTTTTTTTTTGGAGGGGGCTTAAAGACAATATATAGATATTTAGAACAATAGTTATAATATGATATAATTAGTTATATCATTTATTAATTTTAAATATTCACAAATAATTATCAAACATAATAAATTTATAATATATATTTTAAAATGGCTTCAGAATCTTTTGCATACGTGTTTTTGTGTTTACAGACGAATTTTATTATTTTATTGGATTATTTAAAATTAATCTTCACTGGAGGGGAATCATGGACGAGTTGTGCCGACGTGAATTAGCATCTAGGAAACCCTTTACTGGTGTCTTTTATTATTTTTGCAGACATGTTTTAGCACCAGCAAAAGTCGCATTTCCCGCAATGAAGTCTTTAGCTTTCATTCAAGTGTTTCATGCACGTACTAAACACATTGAGATTAATGCTCATTTCGTTAGAGAAAAAGAATAACATGCGAGTTAAAATTAGATATAATCCTGTTTGGTGGCCTGGACTAGAGATTGGGACTGAACTCCTTTGTCCAGTCCCATGTTTGGGCCTAAGAGGGGATTGGACAAATGAGTTCGGCCCTTTTTTTTAGTCTCCTTACCATAGAATTAAATTATCTCACTAGAGGTTGGGTTAATTTAGTCCCAAATCCAGGCACACTTTTTTATTTTTTACTTTTTTCTTTCTTTAATACATTTTTTAATGAATATAAATATATATAAATATTAATTAAATTCCAAATTTTATTTTTTTAACTAAAAAATATATTTTTTTATATACCTATTTTTCATATATAAATTAAAATCATACTATTTTATATAATCATCATTTAAATTTATCTTTTCTATTTTTGGAAATATTTATTTATTTATTTATTTATAAATAAAATATAATTAGAACTATATTAAGAAAAGTTGTTATATTTATTTTGTTTTAGTCTATGTATTGCACTAAACACAATATAGTACTAAATAGCACCATCCAATCCAATTCCATTGGACTAAATCCAGTCCAATCCAATCTGATATACCAAACAATTTGTATGTGTCCAACGATTTTGAAGTTATTGATACATTCACAAAAGCTCTTCCTTTGCTTGTTCTTTTATTTATTTATTTATTTACTTTTAAAGAGAAGCTTGCTTTTGGAGTTCCCATAATTTTTTGCTTCAAAGAGCATGTTGAAGATGTTAGAATGGTTAAGAGCTAGCTGACATGGCTATAATTCGTTTGTAGTTAGTTAGGAAGTTATAATCTTTTAGTTCTTTAAAAGAAGCCTGTATTATCCTCTTTTATCTCCTGCTAATATTATATGTGTATATATATATTCACATATATAGGCACCAATCCAGTAGGTATTTTTTTTTTCACCTATACATAGGTATCGTTTTGGCTAATTAAAATCTATCATGCATATTTTTTTATATTAAAAAGTAAGAGAGAGAAATAACATTAATGATATACTTTTTTTCATGCACATCATCATAGCCGTTGGATCTCTATTAGATGATGATCCAACGGCAAAAAAAAAAGTTAAAGAAAAAAAATATTTGCTAAACTGGCAAACTATATAACCAACCAATTAAATGAAGACACTACTAGAAAAACTATTTTTCACGTCATTTTATATGTGATGTCTATGAGATACCACGTCGCCTGCCAAAGCGACGTGTAGTTGACTGCCGTAGTAAGTACAGAATTATCACATCACTTCTGAAGCGACGTCGTAGACCGACGACGTCCCTTTTTAAGTGACGTAGTAGGTCTACCACGTCACTTATAAGGCGACGTCGTAGGTCTACGACGTCGCTTCAGAAGTGACGTGGTAGGTCTACGACGTCACTCAAAAAGAGACGTCGTAGGTCTACGACGTCGCTTATGAAGTGACGTCGTAGACCTATAACATCCCTTTTTAAGTGACGTCGTAGGTCTTTTCCAGGGGGTTTTCTAAAATTAAATTCATTAAACCTCCTGGATTTCATTTACATGAAAACAAAATTACAATATTTATTGAACCATATAGCACACAGCACTAGAGCCACATCAACCTATGTACATATGAAGTCCCAAAAATTCCCAGAAGTGTAAACTAAGTCACATTACTAAACTAATAATAAGTCTTGGACTCAATCCGAAACTACATTAACCTATATTCATATGAAGTCCCAAAATCAATGATACAACTGAGGAAATAATATAACCTTATTAGGTAAGATAATCCAAAAGTTCAGCAACCCATTCTTCACGAACTACATTGATGTCTTCTTTCATGTAGAAAGTGAGTCCATTAAACTACAAATTCAAAGAATAAGATTGTTAGAATATGCAAATTATTTTTCTTGTTTTGAAATGTGTTAGAATGGATAAACGTATCCTTGTACTGAGAAATGATCGAATGTTAGCTTGTTCAATGATTTTGCTCATATATTTACATACGAAGAAGCCACATTCTACATTTAATGGTTGCTTTGGACACTACATAAGAGGAGAGATAGTACATATAATATTGAAAAGAGTAATGTAGAAACAAATATGAGATAATTCTATTGTGTTTACCTTGAGACGCTTATAAACTGAACCATTAGGTTTATATGGTCTTAATCCTTTATCTTCATTATATATTCGAAATGCTCTTTTGATTAATACACATGAATTAGAAAACACATATTACTCTTAGTTTATTAGTTAACAATAATTAAAGTAACTATATATTCAAAATAGACTTACTCTATCAATGTCAGGCCAATTTCCTCACGAACGTCCAAGTCCAAAGGATCTAGAAACCAAACATATTCTTTGGGGGGGGAGGGGGTAAATGAGGAGTAATATCCAATGCTCCCTAATTAATCCATCAATAACAAATGTCATAAATAAGTTATTAAAGACACCAATCACTTAGAAATTTATAGTTATTAGGTAAGTTATTAATCTTACGCATGATTCCATAGAGCAACTAATATTTGTCTGTCATTTTGCATTTCTAACATCCTAGCTGCAAAATTCTCAGCACGATTCTCTCGTGTGCCACTATCTATAGCGATATTACTTGGATCTATGAACATATATATATTCTGATGTCCTAGTTGTACAATAATACGGTGTAATCTCCTACAACAATAGAGGCATACGTAATATAAGAAGATCATGTATAGAGTATTGGATTATGAGCATACTAGTTTAAAATATTACCTCATGTACAATGTAATAGGTACGGCCCCGATCATCTCTAATTTGCAAAATTGCAGAATATCGTCCTTGAATACAAGTAATTGAAAAGCTTCCCCAAAAATGTCACCAGGAAAGGGAACATGAACCAAATGATCTTCCTCCCAAGCTTCAACAGTCTTCAGAAGTAGTCTGACTGAAATTGGGGTATCATAATGTCCTCCTTACGTCTGTGTAAGAGGTAATCTAGGCGATGGATGTGCTCTCTCTTGTGTTAGAGGAGCTTGTGGTTGGGAAGTTGGAGCTTTCTTTGGTTGTTTCTTGTTTCTTTCAGCAAGAACCTACATTAGAAAAATAGTAAAACTCAGAGTGCTGTGAGACATTTTGGCGAAGCAACATTCAAATCATGTAATATCAAATTGAAATGCGAAAATAGATAGGATCTTACTTGGTCATTGTTAAAAATGACAAGAGATTTTGGCCAAGCAACATGTGATCCAAGTGATAAACCAATATTTGTTGTATCAAGGTCATCCGAATTTGGAATTAGAAGGGGGGCATTGTGGATAAATGCTATTTCTATCGATACACGATAGTTATTCTCTCCAAGTTCTCTCCCATGAAGAAGTGTTCCATCTAGTGAGTCTTGTACATGTCCAATTGAAACAACATTATCAAGAGATCCCAACGCGAGCTTGCAAGGTCTGTTCTATAAAATACATATTGTAAAATGAGTTCTATATAAAAGAGCAAGAATGAATGATGTAAATATTGAAATTCGAGTTTTTTTTTTTTAATATAAAATAGTACCTTCTTGCCTTGTGTTGGCATCTCTGTACAAGTAACTGCATCAACATGTATTTGTTTCCTTTGAATTTCTGCTTGAGGAACTTCTGTTGTTGAACGTGGAGTTGTATTAGAACCACTCACTCCACTTTGTTGTCCCGCACGAAGCTCATCTATTTCTGCTTGAAATTTGTCTCGTTGTTCCTTTAACATCTTTTCTATCTTTTCTTCTTGTTCTACTTGCCATTTTCTTAAATTGAATTGTGCTTTTCTTGATGGAGGAGGAGTATGAAAATATTGTGATTGAGTGACATGTTTGCCCATTCCTCGCACACGTCCAGGTTGTTCGGGATTTCCTAATGCCATAGTTAAAATGTCGTTACTCCCGTCAATCTGAAGCTTACCCTCTTGGTACTGCTAAGTGTAATGTTGCTACAAAACAAATATTTAACAAAACAAATCATTCTTCAATAAATGAACGATGTAGAAAGAATCAAGTGAAGACTTACTATTTTATCCATGACCACTTTGACATTTTCAGAATGCTCTCCTCTCTTAGAAAGGCGTGCTTGTGACCAAAAATCAGCTATATCATACTCAAGTTCACCCTCTTTTTGTATAAGTTTTTCCTCCAGGGTAACATAACCCCCACGAGACAAACGATGTGGGTAAACATTTTTGGTTCTTCTTTCTTGTTGAGTTTTCCTTAGTTGCATCTATTCTTCAGATAGTCTACTCTTCACGAATTCTATCCAAACTTGACCATCTATCCACTCAATATATGCTGAAGGAGGGTGTTTTAATAACTCTAACTGAGTATCTTTATACTGATAAATTAATTCTGATGTTATAGAAGTCTTAAAATCTCTCCACATTTTACCACAACTAGACATAATCTGTTTTTTACTTTTTTTCGGTACTACAAATGTCTCCTGTATTAATGAACAAATCTTAATGTTAGAAAAATGTAAAATAAAGAAACTAAAGTATGTGTGAAAGTGATAAAAATATAGGCAAGTTTATATATCTTACCAAGATTGATTCCCAAATTCTATCCTTAATATCGTCGGGGACATGAGGCCAACAGTCGATATTGATTGGGACTATTCGACGAACCATAAGACTACAGAAGCTTGACAAATGTCTACCTTCATCCCCAGTTGCTTGTCCCCATTCATTGTATGAGATGACTTCCTTTTCATTATTACTTCTTTTTTTTAATCAATCCTTTCATTTGAGTTTTTCCCCTTTTTTTTCTTGCTTTGGCTGTCGACATGTTGTGATGGATTGAATTCCTGAGCGTCATCATCTTGATCAATATCTATGTCCATAAGTACCTACATAATATGAAAGCTTCATTATTAAGCACTATATGTAATTGAAAATGAAATGAAACAAAGTAGAAATGGAAAATAAACAATCAAATAACATATGGTAAGATTAGAATGTAACACATACAATTATTTTCTTTTATTCCCTTTATTATCAATCCAAACACCTTCACCATCATCCCGTAAATAATTACTTTCACCATCTGTGGCGTCATTTATAGTAAAGTCTATCGATATTCCTTTTGAAAAAATTTTGTGAGAGACAAGTGCTTCATTATCATCTTCATCCACTACTTTTGTACGATATTCCTTTGTTTTGTTTGCAAGAACAATTGACCATCGAGCATCAAGCGGGTCTGTGATGTAAAACACTTGTTTAGCTTGTGTTGCCATTATAAATGGATCGTCCTTATGACCAATTCGGTTTAAATCCACTAACGTAAACCCAAGCTCATCCACCATGACCCCATTGTTACTCTCCGCCCATTCACACATAAACACGGGTAATCGAAAAGCGACATAATCAATTTCTCAAATCTCTTTGATAATCCCATAATAGATCATATCACTCTCAATCGGATTTTTATCTTTAACACTTGCAAAATGCATGGTCTTGGCCACTATACTCAGACCGCTATTTTGGGTAGTTCGTGTATTATCGCGGTCTCTAGTGCTAAATTGAATACCACTAATTACATAGAAGAGTACTTAATTACATCCAATAAAGGTCCACGCGATATCCATTTCAATGTATCAGATACATTTTGTGTTGCCTTATCCATTTCAACCACCATCTGTTATACCAAAAACTAGATTAGTCAATCGAAACTGTAAACATTTATCTAAGAATGTAATAAATCAAATGAGTCAAAAGTAGAATCATTAACTACCTGTTGCCTAAACTATGTAATAAAAGTGCGATGGTGTTCATCATGGATCCATTTCTCCCTTTTAGATTTAGTTGGATAATTTGTCTTTATCCAATTTATATGCTTCCTTTGTAAAGAAAGCCAATTATTAGTACCATTAAGAATAACAAAATTCAAATCTAAAATACAATTTACAATATGACTTACTCGATAAAAGGTTAGACATGTGCTACATTTTGTAAAACATTACGATGCGCTTGGTCTACTTGTTCGCGATTGACAATATACACAACACCACCACTTATGCCTCTATTAGCATTCACATTTTCACCAATACCAGGAATTCCAATTGCTGCTACTTCTGATAAGTATTCTGCACAGAACTCGATAGCTTCTTCAGCAATATAACATTCCACAATACATGCTTCCGGACGACTTCGATTTCTAACATAACTTTTAAAGATTTTCATCTTCCTCTCAAAGGGGTACATCCATCGAAAAATAACAGGGCCACATAATTTTACTTCTCTCACCAAATGGACAATAAGATATATCACTATGTCAAAAAATGTTGGAAGAAAAAATTGTTCTAGCATACACAAGGTAACAACAATATCTCGTTGTAATTCGTCCAACTTGGATGCATCAACCACATTGCAACATATAGAATTAAAGAATAAGCATAATCTGGTGATTGCATTCCGAACATTTTTGAGTAGTATTGATCGAATTGTAATAGGCAACAAATTTTGCATTAGCGTATGACAATCATAAGATTTAAGTCCAATAAGTTTCAGATTATCCATATCCACTAATGATCTTACATTAGACGAGTAGCTGTCAGGGAGCTTCATCTCAAACAAAGACTGACATAATTGTCGTTTTTCTTCTTTCTTCAGTGTATAACAAGCTGGTGGTAAATATGTTCGTTTAACACCAATCTTTGGAGCTAATTCTGTATGAATACCCATGTCAATAAGGTCCATACGGGCACCAATCCCGTCCTTATTCTTTCCAGGAATATTTAATAAAGTTCCAATAATACTATCACATACATTCTTCTCAATATGCATCACATCCAAGTTATGTCTCACAAGTAAATATTTCCAATATTCTAATTCAAAAAATATTGATTTTTTCTTCCAACATCTCTTAGGTATTTTCACAACCTTCAGTTTAGTACATCGTTTTCTTTTTTTTTTGGTTGTGGCTATTTTGACTTTTCCTAGTCTAAATTCAAGTTTCGAAACCTTTTCCAATATCTCTCCTCCTGCCAAGGGTTATGGTGCCAACTCAAAGTCTTGGGAGCTGTTAAAAGCTTTTTTCCAAGTTCTATATATATGATTCCTAGGTAAAAACCTCCTGTGCCCCATATAAATAATTTTTCTAGCATGTCTTAGATAATGACAATTTGTATTCTCATCACAAACAGAGCAAACTTTATATCCTTTGACTGAAAATCCTGATAGATTTCCATATGCAGGGAAATCATTGATTGTCCACAGCAATGCAGCCTTAAGAGTAAAATCTACGTCATTATAGGCATCATACGCTTTAACACCATCATTTCATAAAGTGTTCAAATCATCAACCAATGGGGCTAAGTACAAGTCAATGTCATTACCAGGTTGTCTAGGTCCTGATATTAATATTGTAAGAAGTATAAACTTTCTTTTCATACACAACCAAGGAGGAAGATTATATATGACAAGTATTACAGGCCTACAACTATACTTACTACTAAGAGAGGTGAAAGGATTAATTCCATCTGTGGAGAGGCCAAGACGAAGATTTCTTAGATCATCTCCAAAAGTAGGCCATTTGTAATCTACTGTCTTCCAAGCCGGTGAATCAGCCGGATGTCGGAGTTTACCATCTTCTATCCTTTCATTCGCATGCCAAGTTAAATCTTTAGCACGCTCACGATTTCGGAATAGACGGATAAACCGCGGAATAGGAGGAATATATCATAATACCTTTGCAGGGATTCCATCCCTAACCTCTTCAGAATTTTTTTTATGCTGCCTGACTCTCCACATAATGGACAAGAAATTACATCCTTCAACTTCTTATGATATAATATACAATCATTTAGGCAAGCATGAATTTTCTGAAATTGCATACCCAATGAACATAAAGTTTTCTTGGCCTCATAAAATGACTGTGGCATCTCATTGTCATTTGGCAACACCTCCCCTAGTAAAAATAGCAAATCCAAAAAAATTTTATCGCTCCATCTATGCCTTACTTTCAAATGATACAATCTAAGTAGAACGGATAGCTTTGTGAATCTTGTACAACCCGGATAAATCGGTTTTTCAGCATCACTAAGTAGTTCCTTAAACTTTATAGGATCTAAGTTTGCTTCATATTGTGCATCATCAATCATTTCAAAAAGATCCTCCTCAAAATCTAGGTCATCTTCCTCTTTAACACTTTTTCCCCCCAAAAACGAGCTATTTTGCACCTCTTCACCATGCCAAATCCATTGCTTATAACTTTTATCAAATCCATTACAAAATAAATGCTCTTTTAACTTCTTAACATTCAACTTGTTCAAATTTCCACATTTATAACAAGGACACATAATGGCATTATGATCTTTGGCATTCTCCATAATAAAGTCCAGAAAGTTCTCAACCCCATTTCTATACTCAATTGATAATCTATCTGCCGAGGTCCACTTTCTATCCATTCTAATTAACTATAAAAAAATAATGTATGTTACAAATCCTAATAATATTAAAAGGTTGAAAAAATTTAGGTAGAGTTTCTCCTAGTTATATAAACCATACAAAATTTTTTAACACAATGAACACTCATAACAATATCAACATCAATAAAGTACATCACACATAATTCAACCATCCTTATATCACCACAGCACACAATTTCCTAGAACCTATTCTCCTCTACATCAGATTCTCCAAAGCTTCACATAATTATATATACATATTATTTTTGGTTTAAGAAATTGGTGTTTCGAAACATACCTCAAGTGATTACAAGATTCTTGCTTCAACTATTGATCATCAACAATCTTCAACATATAACTGAAAAAGATATAAAACAATGAAGCAACCATCTATCATNTTTTGAGTTTACTTCTAGTTCTAGACCGATGGGAACTCCTACTTATGAACGACTAGCTTCTTAGCTTCTAGCTTATAACACCTTTTGGGATTCTAAGCAAATTAAGGTCATGGAGAGCCTTTCACCAGGCATTTGAGTTTGTAGCTAGGCAGTTACTCTCTAGCTTCCAACTATTCTTCCTTCTCTTATGGGACTTGAAGCCAAGTAAAGATAGTTTGCTATTGAGTTATAGCCTTTATTTTAAGATATGAAGGCAGCTTGTCGTCTACACACTAAAAGTCTGGATAAGGCACACCAAAAGCCTCATATGTAGTTCATAGTACCACCATCCATGTCTACTGAATTTGATGCATTAATTCTTAATGGCACTTGGGAACTAGTACCATCTCATCAAAAGACTGTTTTGGGTCCCTTGAGTTAAGCGAAATCTTAATGACAGTGTTGAGCGGCTCGTCTCGTTGCCAATTCATCAAAGGCCTGAGATTTCTTATTTTTATATATATATGATTTGATGATGAAATAAAAATTTAGTTTGGAGTATTTTCGTTAAAAGTTTATGCTTTATGATCTTCTTTTGAGTACTTTGTTAGGAATCTGATAGACTCAAATTTGCCATTCTCATACTACCCTAAAAAAAATTCTACTACATAAAAAATTTCTACAATCACATAGATTTCTCTCATAATTTTTCCAAAAAAGTGAAATACTTAAAATGCTATATATTTGGGTGATTAGTAACCAAGGAGGTAGCCTCCTTTTATAGGGCTCAAGCTTTATTTTCTCTCCATCTTCTGCCGATGTGAGACTTTATGCTTCTTTAATATTTTTATTATTTAGCCAAATTCTAACATATTCAAGTTCCTCTACAAGATACTATAACTCAAACCTCTTTTTCATCGAGTCTAAATCTATTTACTATGAAGCTTGATCGAGGAAAATATCCATATTTGAGTCTCAAGTACTGCTAATAGTTTATGCAATATATAGTATGGACAATTTTCTGTTTAATCACTTCTATTATTGTTCCATTCAATTCTTTGATTCTGTCTTTTTGAATGCAAATATGAACTTGAATGGATTTAAACAATTAATCTTGAATATTTATTTTGGACTCAATATCATCAAATTTTAATGTCTTGGCCGCTTTATTTTAGTCTATGCATGATCTTGTTATGAGCACTTCTAAGTAGTTGTTCAACACTCGAACGAAATCAAGAACTTTGCATCTTCAGTAGAACATATAATTTTGTATATTTTAAAAGTTTCGCTAATAAGTATGAATATGCAATTGTCAATTTGACGTCTTGGCAAGATGCTCTCAACTTGCAGAAAGTGGAATTTATTCTTCGAACTTAAGAAATGAGAATTAAACATCTCAGTTCTACTATAAATTCTTGTAATTAGCAACTATTCACATGGCCTAAAACATGCACTGAGAGCCTTGTTTGAGAAACTTAACAAGCTTGGGATTTTATGAATTTTAAACAAAATGTTTCTTTCTTCTTTTACAGCTTGTTGTAATAATCTATTTTAGTAATGTTCTAATAACAAGAGATGACTCTTTACAAGTAAACAAATTGGTCAAAGATTTGAATCAACAATCTAGGATCAGTCAACTAGTTTCTTGGTTTTAAGGCTATTAGAAATTCAACTTTCAAGTGGTCTTTATTAATCTCAGAAACGTTACATATATACAAGATCTATTTATTAAAACATGGATGGATAGTGCAAAAGCTAGCTGTCTAACACCCATGTATGTACATAAAAACCTTTTTATGTCCGAAAGCAAACTATAATTGTTAAGTCCATAAAAATAGAGTTATCTAGTGCTATTTTGCCTTAAATTTTGGTATGTGCTTGTTTATTTTAAGCTGTTTCAATTGTTTTCCATGTTGTTTTAATATTTTTCTTGTTTGTATACATAGAAGAATAAAATAAGGGTGTTTGATGCGAATTAAGGTGAATTTGTAAATAGATTTTTCAACCACTATAATCAAAGTTGAATCTGATACGGATGTAACGCAATGAAAATGAGGTAAATCATAGCTAAAACGAAGAAATGGTGCATCTAGAAAGTAGCGGCATTAGATCAGTGAAAAAGTGATACTGCAGTGCCAACTCTCGGGAAGTTTTGGTACCACAATACCGCCATCTGCATTTTAGGTCAATAATAGATGGCCAAGATCAACTTTTTGACGATCCAAGGGTTCAGATTCGGCCTACCTTAAGTTTACAAGAGCCACCTCTTTAAAACCTTATCTTTGGGGTTGTAAAAGGCATATTAGGATAGAGAAAGGGGGGGAGGTAACCATGGAAGGAGAAGAAGAGGAGGAAGAAGATGAATACAGGCTCCAGTCCTCCATTTCTTGATTTTCTCCATAGCATCAATACTACTCTTTGTTCATATCATCTTTTTTTTATTTTCTTATGAGTTTTTCTTTGTATTTTCCTTATTTTTCGAAAATGATATTGTTGAGAGCAAATCTTTGAGGGAGCATTCAAGAGAGCAAGAACCAAATTTGAAGGAGGAGATTGACAGCCTCCATAAAAACCTTCAATCTCTTCAAAGAAGAGAAATTCTAAAAATCATTTTTCTTTGATATTTTGTATTTCTTAAATTCATTGTATTAAAATGTTATTGTTCTCAATTTATATTATGAACTAAATATTTTTTGTCTAGTTTTACTGTGTGAACTAACCTAGTATCTTGTGTTTGTTTATTTCTTTCCTCTTTCATTAATCAAATCCGTTGCTGAATTATTTATTTTACTTTATGCTTATTGTTTATATTTAATTGATCACTAAATAGATTGTTGAGTAAAATTTCTATGAGCTTTGAAAAGATATTAGAAATTTGGACTCAAGTAAAACAACATAAGATTATCTAGTTTGGGGTAAGTTTATATAGGATAGGAATATGCCTATGTGACTTATATAACCTCTTTGAGAATTACTAAACTTAATGAATCTAGTCTATCGTTTAAATTTATCTTTTCTATTTTTGGAAATATTTATTTATTTATAAATAAAATATAATTAGAACTATGTTAAGAAAAGTTGTTATATTTATTTTATTTTAGTCCATGTGTTGTACCAAACACAGTATAGTACTAAATAGCACTATCCAATCCAATTCCATTAGACTAAATCCAGTCCAATCCAATCTTGTATGCCAAACAAGTCGTATGTGTCCAACGATTTTAACGTTACTGATACATTCACAAAAGCTCTTCCTTTGCTTGTTCTTTTATTTATTTATTTATTTATTTTTAAAGAGAAGCTTGCTCTTGGAGTTCCCATAATTTTTTGCTTCAAAGAGCATGTTGAAGATGTTAGAATGGTTAAGAGCTAGCTGATATGGCTATAATTCGTTTGTAGTTAGTTAGGAAGTTATAATCTGTTAGTTCTTTAAAAGAAGCCTATATTATCCTCTTTTATCTCCTGCTAATATATATATATATATATATTTATTCACATATATGGGCACGAATCCAGCAGATATATTTTTTTTTTTACCTATACATAGGTATCGTTTTGGCCAATTAAAATCTATCGTGCATATTTTTTTATATTAAAAAGTAAGAAAGAGAAATAACATTAATAATACACGTCTTTTCATGTACATCATTATAGCCGTTGGATCACCATTAGAAGATGATCCAATGGTTAAAAGAAAAGTAAAAAAAAAAAAATACCTACTGAATTGGCAAACTATATAACTAATCAATTAAATGAAGATTTAGTTTTTCTCATAACGTTTTCCACTTTTATTTTGTCTCTGAAATATATTTTAAGTGCTTTTTTCTCCAAGTTTGATCGACTCAAAATTTTTAGTCATGATGAGAGAGTTAATATAGCATTGTTGAAGGTGATTTGTTGTGTACTGTACGTATATATATGGGGTCTGATTCTTGCAGTGTACATAACTAGTCTTTGATGGGTGGGTACTCACTTGGCTCTACAACTTGCAAATGCTACATATATATATATATAGAGACTAATGTGTCATCTCTCAACCAACGTTGGAGCTAAAACCCAAAAAAAANCTTGATAATTTGAATTCAGTGTACCAAACTATTAAAATAAGCAACAATACTTCGTAATTTTATGCTCTAGTGATCAGTGGCAGACGCTAGTGGGGACAACAAACCCCACTAGAATTTTCATAATTTTAATTTTTATCTATTCTTTTCTGTTTCTTTTTTAATTCTGACTATCTCGATTGGAATTCAAGATTTCTACAGTTGCTCTCATTGAAATTTTTTCAGTTTGGCTTTGGGCTTCATGAATGTATCTATGACAAAATTAGACTCAACACTATTTTTGTTGGAAATTAAGCTATATTTGTTTTCACTTAAACCAACTATCTTTGTTGCTGTAATGTCAATACTAATAGTTAAATTTACAAATTTTTAAGGTTGTTCATAAGGTTGATTATGTAATTTGATATACAAATTAAAAGTGGTTGGTATTGGACCACAAAAAGTACTATATTTATTTAAGCTACTAAAAAGTGGTTACTGTCTAACTAACAGTGTTTTTTTTTTCCCCCCTCTCTTTCTCCTTCTGCTGATTTTTCATTTTTATTTTTATTTTTGTTTTTGTTTTTGTTATTTGAAGGAGCCTTGAGCTGAAAGTTAAATATGACGTTTTTCGTATAAGCAAAAGTACGTTGATGAGTCCAAGCTCCACACAGTTTTTAAAGACCCTGTATCTTCATAGAGTTTTAAACTTAAATCTCTCAAAAAGTAAACACTATTTTTCTTTTTTTCTTTTTTCGATCGTTTTTACTTTCTAGAATTTTGCTTCATCTCCCCACTAAGATGAAGTTAATGAGAAAAGGAAAATATATTATTTGTTGTAAAGTCCTTCATCTTTTTTTTTTTTTTCCAATAGTTGCCAGAACTCTAGAAACACTCTTGATATGCCCTCACTAAGGCAGCTAGTGCCTCGTTGATAATGTAGGAAGTTTACCGTGTAACATGTTAAACAATTGGCATTATATATATATATATATGAGTTGTTTAATTATCTGTCTATGAGCCCTAGAAAAAATGTGTCTATGCATTTACTTTCACTAAAGTTAAAAGAAAAAGAAGACTTATGCACACATATACATATAGGATGCCAATTCAGTAGGTATTTTTTTTTTTTGCCTACGTATAAATTTTTTTTTTAGCCGTTACATCATCATCTAATAGTGATTCAACGACTATAATAATGTGCATGAAAAGATGCGCATCATTAATGTTATTTCTCTCTCTTATTTTTTAATATAAAAAAATATGTATGATAAATTTTAATTGGCCAAAATGATACATATGTATAAGTTAAAAAAAAAAATACCTACTGGATTAGTGCCCATATATATATATAATACCTATAACAATATATTTATTTATGGGCACCAATCCAGTAGATTTTTTATTTTTACTTATACATAGGTATCATTTTGGCCAATTAAAATTTATCATGTACATTTTTTTATATTAAAAAGTAAGAGAGAGAAATAACATTAATGATACACATTTTTTTATGCACATCATTATAGCCGTTGGATTATCATCTAATGATGATCTAGCAGCTAAAAAGAAAAAAAACTTATACATAGGTAAAAATAAAAAAAAAACTTATACATAGGTAAAAAAAAAGAAAAAAAACCTACTGAATTGGCAACCTATATATATTATGTATTACTAAAATCTTTTTCAAATCCTCGAAAAACGATTCTAAATATTATTTGTGTACATAGAGACCTTATTGGGCCATGCTAGTTGAGTCCAAGTTAATATAATTTGGGGCAGATTTTGTTAAAAATCAGACAAAGTACCACTTATTTATACCTAATTAATTATTTATAACAACCATTTTCTTTACTCTAATTTATACCACTTTTTCTTTTCAAAAAAAAAAAATCATTTTGTTTGTTTGTTGTTCCAACGCGAATCAGTTCTAAAGGAGAAACTTAGTTGCTAAATTAAAGTGGTTGTTAAAAAAGTACCAAAAACTACTACTGACTTCTGCTAATAGGCTAAAGTCCTTTTTACTTATCATCATTGTTGAATCTCAAAGTACTTTTATTTTTGTTAGGCTAATTACAGATAATATTATTGTTGCATTTGAGGCTACGCACCATGCGAAAGAAGACGGGAGATGGAACACAGGAACAGGATGAACAAGCGCTAAAACTTGATATGAGGAAGGATCTACGACATAGTGGAGTGGCTTCTTTTATGCTCAATGATGGAGAAAGTGGGTTTTGATTGAGGATTGGGTTAAGGTAGTGAGGGACTGAATTTAATCGGCCATGTTCTCTTTTTTTATTAACGGTAGACCCTGTGAATAAGTCATACCTAATAGAGGAATTGAGACAAGGTTGCCCTTAATTTGTCCCCATACCTTTCTCCTCATTTGTGCAAAAGGTCTTTTATTCCTACTTAGGCCAGCGGAAGAAAAGAGAGCCCTCACAGGCTTTGCTTGCTTAAGAAGACGCCCACGGATCTCCAATTTATTTTTTGCCAATAACAGCTTATAATTATTTTGCATGGACAATCTGCAAGATATACAAACAATAAAGGATATTTTGATTATATATGAGGACGCTTCTAGTCAGTCAATCAATTTTTAAAAATTTGCTCTAAACTTTAGCCTTAATATTTGGAGTAGATTTAAGGGAATCCATCCAGCTTGCTTCGGGTTCGTCTATGGCTCATGCACATGATAAGTATCTCGACCTTCCTGCCTTTATGGGATAGAAAAAACAAGCACCTTTCAATTCTATAAAGCACTAAGAGGAAAGTAAGCTTCAAGCTTTAAGAGAAAAACTATTCTCCATTGGAGGTAAAGAGGTCCTAATTAAAGCAGTAGCTCAGTCAATCCCTATATACACGATGAACATCTTTAATATTCCAATTTCTTTTTGTTATGAATCCCATTCCTTAGTGGCTCGGTGTTATGGGGGAGTACAAAGGTGAAGAAGAAGATGCATTGGTGGAGGTGGGATAAATAATGTTTAGAAGGAGGCATGGATTTCAAATATCTTACAGTTTTTAACCAAAGCCTTCTTGCAAAACAAGCGTGGTGAATTCTTCATAATCCCAATGCTTTGGTTAGTCGCATTCTCCATGAAGAGTATTTCAAGAATGTTCATTTCCTTTATGCTAAAAATAGCGAGAATGGCGGTGCCTTCTGGAATAGTGTTTTATGGGGTCGTGAAGCATTAAAATATGGCGTTAGATGGCAGATCGGTAGAGGCAACCTAGTAAAGGTTTTCAGCAATTTATGTGATGGAGGTCATACGTCTATTTTCCGTACTTATGTTAGGTGTAAATATAGAAAGTAGATATTTAGCTATTTAATTATTTTATTAAGTGTTATTTAAAATTTGAGTAACTAGTTTGATATTTCCATTTTATGTTTGTCAGATTATGTCAGTTTCTTAGTTTTATCTAAGAGCTTTTCTATAAATAAGTTCTTCTATGTTCATTATTTTTCAGACTTGATTAATGATATATAACTATTTATAAATTCTATCTCTAGTATTCTTCCTCTCTCTAAAGTTCTTCATCTTTTTCTTTAAATTCTTATCGTATTCTTCCTAAATCTCTCTCTTTCTCTTCTTTCTCTCATCTCTTCTAAATTTTCACTCTTGTTCTACATCATTTGGTATCACAGCCTCGTTCAATTTCCTTAGACTGAATCATTTCTCTGTCAAAATCTCTCCAAATTTTTTCGTTGCTCTTCGTTTAAAACCTTTTTACTTATTTTCATCCCAAAAAAAACTTATTGTTTCCTTAACTTCTCCACAGCAGGTTACCAAAAAAAAAAAAAAAAGTTACAGTGATCATTTTCTTCGATCCCGTTCCAGCTACCACTTTCGTTCCAACACTGTCAACAACAGCCCACTGAATTTGCACCGTGCCATCGTCTATTGCCCGAAGTTACCATATACATATACTTCTGGTTTGCCCAATTTTTTTTGTACGTGATCAAGGTTTTCTTGGAGTTACTACTTTAGGCTCTCCAACATAATCAATACAAAGCCTAATAGCAAGTCCCAATTGATATATGCTCAAATTATAGGTGCATCTCTTGGAGGTTTCAATTGGTCAAAAGCTGGATAATATCTCTTCTACCTTGACCATTGTACTTTTAGATTAGTTTATTTGACATCTTAATTAAATTTGGAACGGATCTTAGTTTACTACAAGATTAAAATTTTTGTTTTTATCTAAAAAATATCACCTATTAAAAAAAACTATAAAAAAAATTTTATTTTTTAGGATTTTGCATCATTCTATAATACTTTTGCCTCATGCTGAGTTTGCTTACAATAATTCTGTGAATAGTTCTACTGGTAAAAGTCCTTTTGAGATTGTCCATGGTGTTTCCCCACGTCTACCCATTGACCTCATTCCTTTGCCTATTGATTATCGTCCATCTAATTTTGGCCAATCTTTTGCTGAGCATATACATGATTTGCATGCTGAGATTAGACGAAAAATTGTTTTGAGTAATGATACTTATAAATTAGCTGCTGATGCACATCGTAGGCATAGAGAATTTAATAAAGGTGATTATTTGATAGTACGTATTTGTCCTGAATGTTATCCTAAAAATGCTGTTAAAAATTACATACTCGAACAACTGAACCTTATATTGTTCTTCGTAGGCTTAGATCTAATGCTTATTTAATTGATTTGCCATCAAACATATCTATTAGTCCAGTTTTCAATGTGGCAGATTTGTTTCCTTATCGAGGCACATTTGAGCCTCCTGTTTTCTGCAGGCACATCTTCCACACCAGTACCCAAGCCTGTGCTTTATCTGCGCCATTGGACATACCAAACGTCATTGTCGAAGTTTTAGATAATGAATATGTTACCTCGTCCTCTGGTGGTTATCATCGTTTTCTTGTTCGTTAGAAAGATCGTGCTTCAACTGATGACATTTGGCTTACTAAAGAAGAATTTCATCGTGTTGATCCTGATCTCTTGGACAATTATCTGCGTGTTACCTTGTCGGAGTCGAGTTCTTTTCAACAAGGGGGAAATGATGGAGATCATACGTCTACTTTTCGTACTTATATTAGGCATAAGTATAGAAAGTAAATATTTAGCTATTTAATTATTTTATTAAGTGTTATTTAAAATTTGAGTAACTAGTTTGATATTTCTCTTTTATGTTTGTTGCTAGAATATGTCAACTTTCTAGTTTTGTCTAAGAGCTTCTCTATAAATAAGCTCTTCTATGTTCATTATTTTTCAGATTTGATTAATGATATACAACTATTCAGAAATTCTCTCTCTAATATTCTTCCGCTCTCTAAAATTCTTCATCTTCTTCTCTAAATTCTTCTCTTATTCTTCTTAAATCTCTCTTTTTCTCTACTTTCTCTCATCTCTTCCAAATTTTCACTCTTGTTCTACATCATCATGATACTAAGACCAAGTCTCTTTCGAACTATAATTATTCCAAGGAATGGAGAGCAACATTTGAGCATCTCAAATCTTTTTTCTGGGCAAGGAGAGTGAGAAAAAGACAAACTTAAGAACATATATTTTGTGGCCTGCAGATGCTAATGTAGTGTTGGATACATTTGGGTTATGAGGATCTTGATGACATGTTAGTATGGCATTATGATGAGAAAGAAGCTTGCTTAGCTAAATCTGGGTACAATGCAATTATTGAACTTAGGACCATCTTGTAACATCAGATAATTCTTTTCTCTCAAAATGTGGAAGTCCTTTTGGCATTTAAAAATTCCCAGTAAGGTAAAAAATTTTGTGTAGAGAGCTTTTCATGGTATCATACCTACCATTTATAATATCCAAAGCAGACGTGTGTCTTGCTTAAGCTCTTGCCCTCAATGTAATCGTCTTAAAGATTCCACCATGCATGCTCTCGTCTTATGCTAGCTGAAGACATCTAGGGTTAAAAAAAATATATTTTTTGGCCCTATTTAAATGCCAAACCTTGGAGATCATTTGTGGGTTCACTTTTGATATGCAACAAAGGCTATCAAAAACAGATTTGGAAACTTGGTGGATGCTAGCTTGGATGCTGCAGGGAGAAAGGAATGAAGTTGTTCATGGTCATAGAGCTAGGAATGCCTCATGCTTATTGGAGGATGCAGAGCTCTATCTTATGGAGTACAAAAACATTACCAAGATGAAGGGATTACCAACCAAGTGTCTGGTTCAAAGGTCGAGTTGGGAAGCGCCACTAGTGGACCACTTGAAACTTAATGTCAACGCTGATGTGGATCTAACTGCAGGATGGATTGGCATTGAAGCTGTGATCCAACACTCAAATGGAACAATATGTAGAGCCATTTCATCCAAGTTTCAGGGGCATTTTGGTGTTTATATTGTTGACTGTATAGAACTTCGGGACAGCCTCTGATTTACCTTGCAACAAAGGATTTTTTTTTCATAAAGTTGAAATTAACTCACTAAAAGACATATCTACCATCAAATTAAACGATTTGAGCCTTTTTAAGTTGAAGGTCCAATAATTTCTGATAATATTGTCAATCTTAGTAAGCTAGGTTAATGCACTTTGAAGATAAGAAACAAAGTTGCTCAACTTAGCATCTTTTGCTTTTAGTTGTAATATGAGTTCTTACCGGTTATTAGAAATATCCCATGTATTTCTCAGAGTGTAATGTCTGATATTGCTTCCTCTTAATAATAAGAACTCTTTTCTCTCAAAAAATAAAAGACTACTTCTAACTTTGATTTATGTATCTTAGAAATGATATCTAGTTACTTAATGCTTTATAATTGTCTTTGGAAAATGCTATTGCAGCATTTAGGAATTTTTAAAGCTTTATTATAAAGAAAAAACGTCAATTTTTTGGATGTCTTTTAGTTTATATTATATCAACTGATTTACTTAATATATATATATATATATATATGTATATATTTAGTATTTTAGCAAATACCCATACATAAACTGTTGAACAAATCAACAATTGCAGCTCACCAACCAGCCGCAATAGGAACAGTGAAAAGAGCAGCCGTAATAGCAATAGTAAAAAAGGCAGCAATAATAGCAATAGTGAAAGGAGCAGTCGTAATAGTAATAGTAAAAGGTAGTATTCACACCACCTTTCAAGTTCTATAAATACGGAAGACTTCATCACTTATTTTGCATCCCATTCTAAAATTCTCTTCCTTTCTAAGAGAGAATTCAAGTATAGGAATTCTTCCTAGTATCCCATTTGTTTTCTCCTAAATTGTTTAGAGAGAGTGTTTTCTCCTATTTTAAGAGAGAGAGGTTCATTTGTTCTCTCCTTATATTTAGAGACAAGTGAGTTATAATCTCATTTTCATAGTGAAATTCTTCACAGATTTGTCCGTGGACGTAGCTTAAATTGGGTGAACTACGTTAAATCTTTTGTGCCTTATCTTTTTTATTTTACCCAAATTTTTTCAACTCATATTTTAGCTGTGTGTGTTGTCGCTTCCATAAAGTCAATCTCCTAACAGTGGTATCAGAGACATTGGTTGGAGTATTGTTCATATAAACGGTACTATTCACGTATATAATACTGTTCACGTATATAGCACTATTCACGTATATAGTATTGTTCACATACAGTGAAACAATGGTAACTGAACAAATCGTGGTGAATAAAAATAGCGGCAAAATTCGATATTGAGAAGTTTAATGGGAGCAATTTCTCTCTGTGGAAAATTAAGATAAAGGCAATCTTGAGAAAAGATAATTACCTCACAGTAATTGGGACAAAGCCTGCTAAGATTACTGATGATAAAAAATGGGACGAGATGGATAGTAATACTGTCACTAACTTACATCTGGCACTAGTAGATGAAGTCCTGTCGAGCATTGAAGAGAAAAAATCAGCCAGGGAGATATGGGATATACTGACAAAGTTGTATCAAGCCAAGTTGCTTCACAACAAAATTTTCTTAAAAAGAAGGCTTTACACCCTTCGAATTGCGGAATCAACAACAGTGACCGACCACATCAACACCCTCAAACTCTATTTTCACAGCTCACAGCAATAGACCACAAAATAGAGGATAATGAACGTGCAGAAATCTTACTTCAGAGTCTACCTGATTCGTATGGTCAACTCATCATAAATGTGACTAGCAATACTACAGCTCTAGTTTTCAATGATTTTATGGCTACTGTTCCCGAAAAAGAAAATCGGCGTAAGAACAAAAAAGATAGATTGGCAAATTCACAGCAAGCAGAGGCTTTAACGATGAGTGGAAGATCAACAGAACGTGGCCCCCAGTGGGAATCAAAGTCATGGTAGATCAAAGTCAAGAAATAAGAAAAATGTCAAGTGTTATCACTGTGGCAAGAAAGGGCACGTCAAAATGGAGTGTTGGCAACTCAAGAAGAATGGAGATTCCAGAGGGAAGGACCTCGAGTCATCAAATGCTTAGGGGAACGTGGCAAATACTTCAGATGATGGAGAAATTCTCTACAGCGAAGTAGCAAATCCTCTTCTGTAGAGGATTTCTCCATCATCTGAAGTACTTGCCACATTCTCCTGAGCATTTGATGACTCGGGATCCTTCCCTTTGGAATCTCCATTCTTCTTGAGTTGGCAACACTCTCTTTTGATGTGCCCTTTCTTGCCACAGTGATAATACTTGACATTTTTCTTACTTCTTGACTTTGATCTACCATGACTCTGACTCTCACTGGGGCCACGTTCCATTGATCTTTCTCTCATCGTTAAAGCCTCTGCTTGCTGTGAACTTACCAATCTGTCTTCCTTGTTCTTACGCCGATTTTCTTCTTCGAGAATAGCAGTTGTAAGATCGTTAAAAACTAGAGTTGTAGTATTGCTAGTCACATTTATCATGAGGTGATCATACGAATCAGGTAGACTCTGAAGTAAGATTTTTGCACGTTCATTATCCTCTATTTTGTGCTCCATTACTGTGAACTGGGAAAATAGAGTATTGAGAGCGTTGATGTGGTCAGTCACCATTGTTGATTCTGCCATCCGAAGGATGTAAAGCCTTCTCTTTAAGAAAATTTTGTTGTGAAGTGACTTTGGCCTGATACAACTTTGTCAGTATATCCCATATCTCCTTGGCTGATTTCTTCTCTTCAATGCTCGACAGGACTTCATCTGCTAGCGCCAGATATAAGTTAGCGACAGCATTATCATCTATCTCATCCCATTTTTTATTGTCAGTAATCTCAGCAAGCCTTTCCCCAATTGCTGCTAGGCAATTATCTTTTCTCAAGATTGCCTTTATCCTCATTTTTCACAGAGAGAAATTGCTCCCATTAAACTTCTCAATATCGAATTTTGCCGCCATTTTTGTTCACCACAATTTGTTCAGTTACCACCGTTTTACTGTATGTGAACAATACCATATACGTGAATAGTGTCGTATACGTGAACAGTACCGTATACGTGAACAATACCGTATATATGAACAGTAATCCAACTAATGGCTCTGGTACCACTGTTAGGAAATCGACTTTGCGGAAGCGACAACACACATAGTTAAAATACAAATTGAGAAAATTTGGGTACAATGAAAAAGATAAGGCACAAAAGATTTAACGTGGTTCACCCAATTTAGGCTACGTCAACGGACAAGGCTGTAAAGAATTTCACTATGAAAAGGAGATTACAACTTACTTCTCTCTAAATACGAGGAGAGAATAAATGAACATCTCTATCTTGAAATAGGAGAAAATACTCTCTTTAAATAATTTAGGAGAAAACAAGTGGGATACTAAGAGGAATTCTTAGACTTGAATTCTCTCTTAGAAAGGAAGAGGATTTTAGAATGGGATGCAAAACAAGTGATGAAGCCTTCCGTATTTATAGAACTTGAAAGGTGGTGTGAACACCACCTTTTACTATTGCTATTACGACTGCTCTTTTCACTATTGCTATTGCGGCTACCCTTTTCACTGTTCCTATTGCGGCTACCCTTTTCACTGTTCCTATTGCGACTGGTTGGTGAGTTGCAATTGTTGATTTGTTTAACATATATTTATACTTTCTGGTTGAACTGTAATGTTAAATATAAGATATTCATGCAAGTTAACTAATCTTGATAGTAAGAAAGTTTTTATTTCTATGAATTTTATTGATTGCTATTTGTAATTCAATGAAATGTGAAAGTATAATATTTCCTTCGAAAAAAGGAAAGAAGGCTCCACGTCTTTCCGTTTCGTAGCAAAATCAGACGTAAGCTTTGTTATGGGAAAAGTGGTAAAGGAAGTAAGGAACCACTAAGCAGATATGAAATTACATTGTGTGTGTGTACAGTTTTTCTTTCTATATTGAAAGATTTATTGTGCAAGTATTTTGTATTTCTACCCCCAAGGACTATAAATCCGCCCTGATCTTGATGGCAATACAACTCATCTTTATTCATTAACGTTCAAGCTCCTTTCCCCACTTTATTCAATAACCTTTAATCCACCGTGTTATTCCAAAGACTTTTTTTGCAAAGATACCCCTTTTATTAATCGTGTCCAAATTCTCCACTAAAGGAACACCATAATACACGAAGGGATCAAGATTCTCTGTTCAATTTCCCTATTCCAATCTGCGTCAACCCAATATATAATTTTATAAAAGATGCAAACGTTGCTTTAACGTCCGTTACATTAAACTTCTCCTTCTTCTTCCTTCTTTTTCTACTTGCCTTCTAGGCTGTACCTACATAAATACGGAAAAATAAAAGAAATCATTCATTGGGATGAAAATGATGAACAAAATCCAAAGAAAATATAAACGAGACAACAGGAGTAACTCATTCAATTGCCTTTTTTTTTTTCCCTCTAGCCATGTGGCTGGCTTAGGTTGAAGGTCCAATTTATTTCTAATTTAAAATCAACTTAATTAAAATGCTTCTCCCCGAAAAGTAACAGTAAAAGTAAGAACAAAAAGAATAGAGTTTACTGAAAAAATAAAAAAGGTTTAAGAAGAAATCACCGCAAGAAACATTAACTGGAATTATAAATCTAACATTTTTGCTTTTCCTCTGAATTATAAGAATAAAAAAAAAAAAGAAGAAGAAGAAGAGGAAGATCAGTTGGGTTGGAGTGATTAATTTACCAGCCATTCACATTTTTATACTAAAATTCAAAGAAAGCAAAACTACACAAAGACTACTATGAAACATCAAATGGTACGACAGATTTGTTAAAGGAAAAAAAAAAGTCACTAAGGTAAGTTTAACTAACGGAATTGAGAAGAAAATTTTGTTGCCTTACTCTTTTTTTTTTTTTTTTTAATGAGGTAGTATAAGTTTATCGGGTTGACACAAATTAGGGTAAGGAAATTGTATAGAAGATCTTAATTCAATATGAAGGGGACTTTTTTTTTTTTAAATGAGACTTAATTAATGACCATCACTTACTACAAATTTAAAGAAAAATATCACACACACACTACCAAGGCTTGAACCCCTGACCCTCCCAAACTCACACACACATTTCTAAAACCTTGGACCAACTGAGCTAACCCCAGTTAGCTATGAAGGGGACTTGAAATCAGTAACTAAGTCACATTTTATATCCTTCCCAAAAGAGAAAGATTATAGGGGGGAGGAGAGAAGAATTTAAAATAAATCAAGTTAAAATATTACTTAAACCGAAATCAAATAATTATTAATATGGATAAAATTATAAGTTTATAACCATACAATTGAAATCTTTCATTTCTCTTCTTTAATTTTGTACTGAAAAATGGAGATAATTTTTGTTTTCCCTTATTCCTCTCATACCAAATACCATTAGAACTAAAAATAACCCACCACTCTTTTCTTTTGAAAGTTTTCTCTTCCTCTTCCTCTCCTCTCCATTGTGATTTCGACTTCTCTGGGTTGCTACTCTAGTATAAGAGAGAGAATTTTTTTCTTCATTTTGATTTTTTGTTTCATTATATTAATCTTCCACTTGTCGGAGCATAATCTATCATCCAAGATCTTCATTATGATTTGAAAAAGAAAATTACTTTGACAATTGGTTAGAATTGATCAATTAAAATATATTTTAGCCTTACAATCTTTAGAATAAGAACCATAAAACTGGAATTAATACCCGGTAAGAGACAATCTTTAGGGTAGAAACTCTCAACAGCCTCAATGACCTAACACCAAATGTAGACTAGCAAGTTGGAAAAAAATGGGCTGAGAAACCACTCGGTCAAGGGGCACTTCTAGGTTCCAAATCAAAGACAGTAGACTTAACTTCGTCACATGTTGGCACTGAAGTGAGGTAAGAGTTATCCTGATGAGAAACAGAGCAAGCTAGGGATAACATCATCAATCAAAGAAAAATCAGTCATCAGATGATGAGAATATGCCAAAAAAGAGGAGCGGTAAAACTCAATAACATGCTTTTTTATTGAATCAACACCCTTAGTAATAGTATCTCCAACACAGAGGAATGAAAGACACCACCGAGTAAGTGGTTTAGTGATAAGCCTTGGTCTATGGATAACTGTGGTCAAGGGTTTGAGCGTTGGTTAGAAACACTTATGATCACGTCCAAGAAGAGATACCACTATGGTCGTCCCTTCCGCACCTTATTAAAAAACAAAAAAGGAATAAAAGCTGCTTATTAGTTTTTCTAGTCCGAAGTAGAGACATTTGATACGGCTTTGATCTCTCAAGTAGACCTCTTGATGGGTTAGATGGACATCAAGTTCATTATGAGAAATAATTTGCTTATAACTCTAAAGATCTTCCGTGAAGTCTTCATTAGCAATCCGCTCCTGAATAAACTGAATATTATTTTTAGATGCTTCTATATCAAAATGAAGATCCCTAAAAAGCTTTCTGTTCCAAATCTTTAGCTCTCCCTTAAGGCGTTTTAGTTTAGCAACCACAACATGTATAGAAGCACCATAAACACAAACAGACCAAGAATGGTGAACCATCAGAGGAAAAGCATCATGACAATACCACATCGTATGAAATCTGAAAGGCCAAGGTCCCACAATAGTACCCACTACGATCTGAATAGTGCAGTGGTAACGCTACACAAGAAATAAAATACTAAAAGTTTAAAATAATTTTCAGTAACAAAAGCTCAATCTAAATGACATTCAACATGACACGGGTTCCCCGGCCATTAGACCAAGTGCAAAAAGTACCCTTAGTATTCAAATCAACAAGAGAGCAAGCATATCTACAGTCAAAGAGAATTCCTCCGTAGAGATACGAGGGAATGGATGATCTGTTTTTTCATGAGCACCCATAATCGCATTAAAATCCCTTACCAAAAGCAATGGTATAGCTCCGTGAAGTTTTCACCTCCGACGTTGAAAGTTTAGTTGATGAATTGGCCATAGAGGGTCTTACAGGGCGAGGTTGATGGCAATTGCTGAGCAAGGAGACTCTAGCTAAAATTAAAGAACCAATCTTTTGAAGATTGTTTTAACAGTAATGGTACAGGAGAAAGGAAAGGAACGTGATGGGTATTGAGTGGTTGATATGCAACTGTAACTCGCTCATTGACATTAGAAGTAGCTGCTTCTATTAAGCATTGACATGAGGAATCCATGTACTTGTTAATAACAAGTCTACATTACGATGGATCAGATCACAAGCACTGCAGAAAGATGGTAAATTCTCATAATGAACGTAACTACATAAGCAAAAGAAGATTATCCTTCGACCTCAAACATAATGGAATTAGGAAGCAGTTTGGCTAAATTATAACATCTACAAATATACATGCAAAGTGCCCATATTGACCGTTCATGGTAGCATTGTCAAGTCGTAATGGGATTCCAATATTAATAGCCACATATCAAATAATTTAAGGATGCCAAAATTCCCCAAATTAAGTCATATAGACAGTCCCAAACTTAGTTACCAGTTTATTTATGTTTTAATAAGGGATTAAAATCAGAATCCACATGCATATAGACAAATCACTCCAGGTAAGAAATCCAGATATGACATCTCATGTAGTGTGTAAGTTTTCGGTGTAAAATATTGGTGTTCCTAGTATTACTCTTAATAATTTTTGTCAGACTCATAAACAGGGTGGAGGGAGAAGGCCCAGTGGAGGCATATGCCCCCACTAGAGGATTCTGGAGAAAAAAAATTTATATGTATTTAAAAGAAAATTTGCATCTTAAAAAATTGTACATAAGTTAATATAACAAATATCTTGGGCCAAATCATCAAACCTTAATAGCTCTAAATTATATTGGACCAAAATTTTCTTGACTCTTTTTGGGCCTTAGTAAAGACTAGATTTGTGAGTTTAACTTACAAAATGTATTTTAAAAGAAAAAGAAAATAAGATACTTAAGGGTCACTTTAAAAAAAATGACTATTGATGATTTGTGGAGGATGCTCAAACTCAAAGTTGCATGCAGATTCAAAATAGTTCATTGCTTAGTTATGTCAAAGAGTACAAATCAACAAATCACAAGAACAAGACTCAAAAGAAGGAGCTAATAGCAAAAGTTCAATTCTTCTCACTATTTTTTTCCTCATTCAATGTATTTTATAGAAGTTACAATTTTTAGAGATTTAAGTATTATAAATTAAAGAAGTAAAAGTGAAGAATTTTTTTTTTAATTGCTTACTTGAATAGTTTTTTTTATTTTTTTTATTTTTAAGAAAAGAATATGAAAAGATATTTCAAAAGAAAATTAGATTTCCTAAATCTATTGATAAGATTAAAGAAGTTACTATAGAACATTTTCAAGCAATGAAATTTCATACGCATGCAACAATTGTAATGCTTGGAAAGTACAATACTTTTGTGTATAAAATAATTTTAGTATTATTTTCTCAGCAAATTTTTTTTAGTCTTAATTAAATTATGCCCCACTAGAGATATTTTCTGGCTCCACCCATACTTATAAACCAAAGTTATCACGTCTAATAGAATTGATGATAGATTTTCAATCAATTTCCCATTATTTAGATGACTTTATTCAAGATGTTATCATATCTTATAATGATGCTTAGTTTTTTTCTATTGAGTTTAGCTTTCTCAAAGTCTCTTTCCTCAGGGTCTCTTTTGTTTATGCTAGTACTGTTTCTTAAAGAAAAAAAGAAATGTTCTTTATGGTCCTGTTATTGTCCCTTTCTCAGTCTTCTTTTGATATTCAATACAAGTTGGTTGATCTATCATTGGATGTTGTTGTATTGGGTTATATCGTTCAAATAGGAGATAATATGATTCATAGAGTACCGCTAGGTGAGGGAAATTACTGTATAGCTATTGTTGAAGCACACGTTCCTAGGGTTTCTTTGCCTATTCCAGTGGCTAATGTGATGGATACAGTGAGAGAAGTAGTTAACTCAATTATCGCATAGCCTAAGGAGTTAGTACTCATTGTAGGTAATTCTGAGGTATATTCTCTAATACTCATTACTTTTATAATTCAAGAATCATTCTTATTTAGTTTAAGTAAATGTTTTAATCTCAGTTACCTTTACAAAAAGGGAAGAATAAACAAGCACAGAACGAACCAATGCCGCCTATTACTCAACCACAAAGGGAAGAGTCCCACCATTCATCATTATCTAGCACAAGATCGGCCGGATTCTCTTCACGACTCAAGATTGATATTCCTCCTAATGTTTCCGAAAGTTTGAAGAGTTTACACAAATTTATGTTGAAGAAAGATGATGACTACTCCATTCAAGTCACTTTTGAAACTGAGATGTGTAGAATTCCTGGCCTATTATTATACTTGGTTAAGAAGGACGTATCATATATTAACAATGTCGTGGAGATTGGTTCTTCTTGCATCATATTTTACATCAAGTAAGTATCAATCTTTACTCTTATTATTGTTTGTTTTACCTCTTAATATATATTTTGTATTTAATATGGTGTATGAATTATTTTAGGATGTTATATGAGAACCTTATATAAAATGATCATATACATCTCATAGCTTTCATTGAACCTTCCCTTATATCGACTATTGGGAATGGTAAAAGTGAGGATCGTGTGAGAGTGATTATGTGCCGCTTACAACTAGGGATGAATTACACATTGTTAGTAGCACCATATAATATGGGGTAATTCTTTTGTCTTTAACATTTTGCTAGTTATTGAAATATATGTGTTATATATGTATGTTTGATTATACTATTATGTAAGAAATATTGGATGTTACTAGTGATCAACTCGGTTCATGAAGTAATTTACTTTTTAGATTTACTTGGACATCCTACTCAAAAAGATACAAAAAGTCTTATGAAGTATAAGTATGATAAAAACTTTTTACAAATAATAAGTATGTTTCAATATAATGTTGTCTGTTTAGTTGACATGCTTTTGTTTTATAGTCTTTCTGTTATTTAACTCCAAAATATCAAGACATGATAAAAAAAAAAAAAAAAGGTCTTGATTGGGAGTCAGTTAAGGTATAATTTAGATTACATTCTTCAACTAGATGAATTTGTTTTTGCTCGCCAATATTAATTGAAAACTTGAATAGAGTTGTATTGTCTACATCAACCAAATAATGTAGAGTGTGGTTTCTATGTTATGCGCATGATGTAGGAAATGACCATGGACGCTAGCCCATATGAGTATCTAAGTACTTATGTATAACTTTCTAACTTAATACTTTTCTATATTGTATAAGCATAGTAATTATCAATACATAATTCATATCTAACTTATGTACATTTAAATTTGTATTGCCATGGCAAATAAATATATACTATGGATGAGATCAACAAAGTCCGAAAGGAATAGGCCGATGAGCTTATGGAGCACGCAACATGATGGGTGACTCACGTTACTACCCTATTTATGTTAACTTTGTAACTTTGGTAGTCAAATAAGTGACTTGAATTATGATTTGGATTAGTTTAGGAGCTTTATGTAGGACTTAGCTACGAACTTTAGTAGAAAAATAAAACTTGTATGCTGGATTATTAGAATTTGTATGCTGGATTACTGGATTTGTCAATGCAGGTTGTTTTGAGCTAATTTTGGTTTTGGTTTCTAATGAATCCAGGGGTTTTATGCTCTCTGGAATAGGATACTATGTCGCTTATCTAGGAAGTGACGTAGTAGGATGCCAAAAAAGACCTAATCGGTCTGCTTATCACATCACCTTCTAGAAAAGCGACGTGGTATCGCCATCCTACCACGTCACTTTTCACGAGAGTGATGTGGTACCCCCGAATAAGCGACATAGTAGGCCTGGATTAACTGACATTTCGTTAGTTATTCTGGCTATCACATCGCAATCTATACAACCACTATGGTGGAATCCCATACCTCATCACTTTTTAAACGATGTGGTATGATGTGAGTCTGCCACGTCATTTGTTTCCAAGTCGTTTATGGAGTGATTTGATTTTTCTACTATATCGTCCTATAAATGACGTGAAAAATACTTTCTGTAGTAGTGAGACTTCCAAACCTTATGTTGGTCCTTTTCTGAATAAAGCAGAATGTGGTAATAGCCTTCCCTTAGACATTAAACGCCATGAAAATAAGCCCCACGTTTTTTGATGCTTGGATTTATGATCAGCATGTTTCCACGAGGACTAACCCTTTGCTAAAATAACTCGCGCGGGATAACTCTAAGACATTAGCGTTATTTGATCTTTTAATGCACATATTTTTGCTTTGATCTTGTTAAAATAAATTAATTTATTTTTATTTCATTTTTTAATTATTTTGTAGTTAAATTAAATGAAAATGGCAAATGGGGGAAGTTCGGAGATTTATGGCAAAATAGTCAAAGAAAAATCAGGTGTTTGCTGCAATGGCTATCAGGTGACCCATGAGTTACCTAGTTTCGCTTTTTGATACTCAATGAGTATTTATGCGATGATTGTTATTCTTTGTTCATTTTTAATTATTTTTGTCCATCATTAAACATAAACGATTCGAAAAGGATAAAAAATCATCTTTCCACTCAAAAAATCATCTTTTCACTACATTTTCAAGAAAGAGAAATAAACAAAAGGAAATTCTATCCTGGATAATAGAACATAATTATTTGTATACATAGATAATTTTAGTTATATATCCTTTTTTAAAATCATTTTATAAATATTTATATAAAGAAATCAAAAAGCATGAGACAACTAAAAGATGAGATAATATTAATGTAGCTAATATTGAATGTAATAACGATGTTAACCAATCGATGTTCCTCATTACTTGTTAGTTCTTATTATTTTTTTTATAAACCAAATGTGTTAACTATTCAAACTATAGTTGGCGTTTCAATAAAACTAAAAGACTTTAAGTCAATATTATGTTTATTACTAAATGACATTAACTAATTTTAATTTTGTTTACTTCTGTAGATTAAGTGACAAATATATTTATACTTATTTGATTATGATGATTCCAACCTTTCATTACATAATTTCATTAAAGTATTACTAATTTTATTTACATTAAGTTTTATATTTAAAAATAATTTAATTATACCTTTGTAAATATGATAGGAACCATAAAATATTATGGAGAATTTATTCATTTTTCACCTATTTAAAATTAAGTTTTTAACCAAATTCAACTTGTCAATATCTAATGAGAAGATTTCTTTTATTTTTAATATCCACGCTTAAGACTTGACGAGTACGCGCGTCTTAAGATGGGGAAAAAGGTTTTAGTTTACAAGCAACGAACTAGACACTAACCTTTTTAATGTCTTTTACTCAAACCAAGGGTTAAGAACTCATGATGTGGTGGACAGGCTACAAATTATAATTTTAAAATTAATAAAATTGAATAAAATTAATAGAGGCTATCAAGCTATAAATGAATGTGATTTTCGCTCTAAATTTTAGTATGTGCAAATGATGGGTAAAAGTTGTAAACTCGTTTTTTTCTTAAAAATTTTATCTGTTGTCCTCACCTTCTCTGAGCAATTAGGTATAGTTTATACGAAATTTTAAAAGAGAGATCACGGTAGCGTATGTTCTATGGGTGTTTATGTCTCGATGGTTAAGGATTTACTAACAACTTATTATATGGTCTTAAGTACATCATAATTTTTTTCTAATTTTTCCGAAGTATAATTTGAAGATATCATTGATTAGTTTACACTTTAAAAATAATCATAGAAATTGATGGAATCCCAATCAATTAACCATCATAAAGCTACCCCTCTTACCAAAGTACTTCTTTCTGTTTAGTATGTCCATGTGAATATCAATCGAGAAAAATAATAAATTTCAAAACAATTAAAAAAAAAATAAGAAGAACATTTGACTCAAAATTATTGTTAGGACTTAGCTCAATAAGAGTGAATGATAGATATACAAAAAGGATGGATAATGGATGGGACACCCTGTGCGGAAAATACAAAATGCGAGGAGGTATGCAAGGAAAAGAAAGCTCAAAAGGGATTTTGTGTAAAAAGCAGTCATAAGACAGGAATAGGTATATGCCACTGCTATGAAGGCACTAAGGAAACCTAAAAAGGGTAAACCTGTTAGCAATTATGCCCTTTAAACGGTTTGAATTCCTGTAAAACTATATCGATCTATAAAAGATATGTTGCATCTATTATATGAAGGCTTCATAAATCATAACGGTTGGATTTATGCCCTTGAAGAAGTTGAAAACTATATATAAAACAATGTTAAGTTAAACGATAATTTGTTTTAATTATTTCACGTAGTGTTTGTATTGGAAAATTATAATTATGTTAAGTAAATTTCTCAAGGATCCTAGACTTAAAAAAATAATAATGTTGTCTAGCGTGGTAGACATATATAATATTAATCCTTTATTGTGTCTAAATTAGTTCATTGCCTGTAAAGAGTAGCTAGACACTTTTTATTTGGACGAGGATAGACTATTCTAGTTTAATAGCGAGTGATGAGTATTTGACCTTGATCAGAAGCCCCAATATATGTTAGATGTAGCAAATTGAATAAAATGAAACTTGATTGTTTGTTAATACAATTGTAAATTTTTCCTTAAAAAAGAATACAGTTGTAAATTTTACGATATCTATCTTAATTTTAAAATAAATAATGAATTTACTTTATATTACGTGATTTATTAACGAATATGACCCAAGCCAACTGGGACTAGCTCAGTTGGTCCAAGGTTTGAGGGTTGTGTGTGTATTTGGGGGGGTCAAGAGTTCAAACCTTGGTAGTGTGTGTGTGTGTCATTTTCTTTTAATTTGTAGTAAGTGGTGGTCATTAGTTAAGCCCCACTTTTTAAAAAAAAAAAAATATTAACGAATATGACCCAATTACATTATTTAACAGTACTTAACTATTTAATCTGAGAACTAAGTATCAAATAAAGTTATTTATTATATTATGTCTCTATTGGTAAAGTAGCTGTAATCATTTGATGTGTATATATAAGGTAATAAAGAATAAGATAACTGGAGGGAAATACTGTAATTTCACTAGATACTATTGTTAAAAAAATTTCCTAATAAAATACATTTGCATGTATCAATGTTTATACGCTTCCTGTAATATGCATTTCTCTCAAGCGTGAAGTTAAAGAATTCAGTTGCTGATGTATAAGTATCTGCGACCAATGTTAATTAAAGTTATCAAGCATATGAATACCTCACGTAATGATAAACGATCGAGAAAGTTCTTAATTAGCTTAACCATTATGAATAACTATATTTTCATCTAAAGGTCTTAAGCCAATTAAGAACTTTCTCGTTTATCATTACGTGAGGTATTAATTTGCTTGATAACGTTAACATTGGTCGCAGAGCAATTTTTGGCATATGATTATGAATTTGCATTAATTATTCTCAGCATAATTAATTAGAAATTTTTATTTTATTGAAATATACTATCATGAAAGAGTTTTGATATAATTATATATACTCAACATTTCACTAAAGAATATGTAATTTCATTTTTGATAACCAGATATTACTTAATTTCTGCATAGAGAGATTTTTTTTTTTTTTGATGGAATAGAGAGATAATTTCAATATATTTGTTTCTTGGAAAATGGTTTTTAAACATTTATACAATGAAATGAAAAATGTGGAAACAACCGAAAAATGAGATAATTATAATGTTAGTTATATTGAATGTAGTATTCCTAATCATGCAAAGAAGTACTTTATCACTTGCCTTTTAAGGCCCAAAAGTTGCTTCTATCACTGTTTGGGATAAATTATTAGAAAATCTTCTTTTATTTAAAAGATTTATGTAAGGAAACATAGATCCACTATCTTTTTAAGAGAGATCTTCTCATATACTTTTATTTCAAGATGTAAAAATTATATCAAACGGACCCATATTTACCTTTTTATTATTAAAATTATGAGAAATTTAAGTGGATGTCCATTTTTTTTTACTTGATTTTAGTTGTCCTGTTTTTATAGCTAAATGACCAGATACATGTATTTTTACACTTGGTATATATGCACATATTCCAGTTTTAGTTTATGTACTGAGTACATAACTTTTTACACTGTGTACATAACAATTAATATGTGGTTATATATATTCATATACCTGTTATTTTGCTATAACATTTGAAAAATGGACATTTACTTAAAATGGGCCAAACTTTCGGTCATTTTGCCATAAGACCCATTATAAGTGGAAGTTGTACTTATTACTAAAGGATGTTAATTTATTATAGTTTTATTTACTTATATTTATATTAAGTAGATTATGTTTAAAACCTATTTGTTTATGATCATTTCAATCTTTAGTTAAATCATTTTACTGTAAAATTATTTATACCAATTACATTATTTTTAAATTTTTTAATTTATAATTTACATATATATATACCTATGTAATTATGGCGAGTATAATAAAATTTTATGAAGAATTTACATTATTTTACACACATTTAGATGTAGTGTTTTAATTAATTCAACTTGCCAAGATCAAGTGAGACGATTTCTTTCATTTCTAAAATTAGTGCCTAAGACTTAAAACATGTTTAAAGAAAACAAATGTTTTCCTTTAAAAGCTACGAACTTCGCAATAGACTCTATTGTTCTTTTATTCCATCCAAGGATTAAGAAAAGCTTATGATTTTAGTAGTATAATTTATGTTTTAAATGAATAAAATTGAATAAAATATCAACCATCAAGCTATAACTGAATTTAGTTTTCACTGTATACCTTGGTGCGCTCAAATAATGGGTAACAATTGAAGTTTATTTATTTCTTAGAAACGTTATCAATTGTCCTCATCTTCTTTAGTAATTAGGTATGATTTTGTACAAAATTATTAAAGACATATCCTAGGAGCGTATGTTGTACGAGTATTTATTTCCTAAGAGTCAAGAATTTACCAAATTTACTATATGTTCTTAAACACATCATTTGATGTAAGTTAAAACTATTTTTCTTTTCTCTTTTTTTGTTTTCTAGTATCTATTTTCAAGATATCGCAACCAACTATTATTAAGAATTTCATCTTTGGACCAAAAACAACCAAGAGGTGGAATACCACAAAGAAAAAATATACCTAATAAAAAAGAGATTTTTGTAATTGGTATATGTATGCTTAAACCTTTGGTTACTAGTTACTAGTGCTCGAAAACTGATTATCAGTTATTAGTTACTTTTTAAAACAAACGTATTTTTCTAAAAGCTTTTTAAAAAGTGAGATTTTTCTAAAAAATACGGTACCAGATTTAGAAAAAACTAAGCCCACTGTGAATTTGCAATTCTTCTCTGAAATGGCTATAGATGGCCTAATTTTCTCTTTTTAAATTGATGGCGAAATTTACATAGCATTTTCTAGCCAAGTATTTAGAAGAATGACACTAAATTACGTTTTAAATCGTATTTTTGTCAATTTTTTTAGACACATGTAAAACTGTCAAAAATCCTATGATAAATTAGACTCAACTCCACTTTTGTTGGCATATTAATTATTTTTGGCAACTATACATCAGTTACATACGTCATTTATTTTATTTTTGAATTAAGGTAGGAAATTTGAGCCTAATTCATTTTTTTATACTAATATTGTAAAGTATAATTACACAGAAGACCAGAAAAAAAAGTTTCACCCTAAGAGTTTCCTCTTCTATATTGAAGGTCATGATGTTCAACTAGAGGTGTCAAATGTGGGTCATGCCGGCCCCCGGTCCTCTACAGTACAAGCTTTGCAGGGCCATAGGTCATGCCTAGCCCGACCCTCTACAGTACAGGACCCTGCCAAGCTCAGCCCACTTACAAAAATGCTAGGCCCAACACTGGCCCTTGAAGGACCACGGCCGTACTTGGGCCTAGCCCTAAAAGGCCAGCACTATTGGGCCTTAAAAGGGCCATCCTTTTTTGGGAGAAAATTCATTTTTTTTTAAAAAAAATATATTTTTTGTTAGACAATATAATGGAAAATTTCAATTTCATAATTAATATATTTGTAGAATAAGTGATATTTTTTTTTTGGTTAATATCTTCATTGTAAATATATAAAGTAATAAAAAAATATCTATATTTCTCAATAAAATTATAAAGAGCTTAGTCCTAACCCTTCATAAGCCAAGGTTGGCCCAAGCCCGTGACGTGATAGGGCCGACCGTAACCCTTAACATGCTTGGGCTGTGTCCAGACTTAGGGCCTAAAAGTCAGGCCCAGCCTATGCCCCTTAAAAATTAGGGTTGCCCCAAGCCCACGAAAAATCCATGTCGTACCTGGCCCTACACTATTCAAGGCCATGTCGGGCTGTTCATGGACGGCCCGACCCAATCGACACCTCTATGTTCAACCATACCTAAGAGCGTTTTCTTCCACTTGACCAACACTAGTTTCACCCTTGAACACGTGTCCATTGTACATGAAGAGAAAGCACAAGCCTTAAGGCAATGGACACGTGAAGCGCACCACACAGACAAAGTGCCAACCTCTTTGAGTAAATTGTTGAAAAAAGGCCATATCGAGTATCAACAGTGAAGGCAACAAATACAGAGTTCTTACAAGAATTTTACATTCCAAACAGCCAACAAAAGCAATGCCCCAAACATTTCAAACAGGTAAAGAGCAAAGACTTGAGAAGACATTTCATGCTACCTATTTCTTTTTCCTGCTTGAGAAATAATCATCAACAATGATAAAAACTTTTAACATCTATATTACTGCAAGTTGAACGTTTTTGTTGTTTGGTACTTGTTTTTCATGATACAGTTGCTGCTATGTTGTGTCTGCCTTTACGGCCCCTCGAATTGAGCCTCTGACGAGCAGTGTCGAGCCCTATGAAAGTCTAGCTTTGCAGGCTGTTGCTGACATTGGCCTAACAAGAATGGTAATTTTAATTCACTAACCAGAATCACTAAAAGCCACCACATAAACAATACAAATTCTAGACATCAATGTTATCTTCAGACATCGAACAATGCATCTGGAAAATTGAAACAAGCCAACCCACTATACCACAATGTAGGCGGTTTCTGAAAGGGAGCTGGGAAATAGAAGTAGAAGAAGTGAGAAGAAGAGAAAATGATGAGCCTATTTACTCGTCTATGCAATAACCACTCGCTGATGAGCTTGGGGACTTCTAGCTGCCTGCTCTGAAGCATTGGCGAGACCTTGCAGCATTCTCAGAATCTCAGTTGTGTCTTCCAAGTAGTATTTGGCCTTGCTTGGTTTTTGGCCTACCGTGCAGGCAAACACTTCGGCAACTGGAGAGAGAGAATCCTTTGCGCTCGTTATCACCTCAAACATGTCCTCGTCGGACCTGTCATCCCCAATACAGAGAACGAAGTCTGGAAGCATCGACTTCTGCTTCATGGTTGAAAGGAGTCGTTCTGCTATGAGACCCTTGTTCACACCCTGTTGAGTTGGTGATGAAAAAGAAGGAAGCAGGTGAATTTGAAGGAACTTCAAAAGCAGAATGATGGCAGAATGAGTAAGACGTATAAACAGACTTTGAAATAGAGTTTCCAAGTCCTTTTTACCATATTGAAAATTTTTGTTAACTTTTTGTATCTAAAATATGAGAATGTATGAGCTTGATGATTCAACTTGCAGGCAACAACAGGCAGACTGCAGGCTCATCCGATGAGTCTAAGCTGTCTACTACTCGATATTGAGAGTGATGAGACTCATGACTCCTCAAATGGTCCATAAATTGTCTGAACAGATACCTTAGTTGTATTTGCACCTAAGAATCCTACTTCATGTTTGTCTACAACATCCTTGTTTTCAATAACAGTAAAAATTCAAATTCTTCAAGAATTCATGCAAAGGACTTAACCCCCATCCCGGCCCTATATGATTAATGGATCACATTTGACATAACCCTTATGGCCAACAATAAAATTTGTGGCAACTGCTATCAACAATCCATTTTCATTATATATTTCATGAACCAGAAAACCGACCGATACCAGAAAAGAGGAACAGTCCCACTAACCTGAGGTTTAACTTCTACAATGTGCGGACCACTTTTCACAGAAACTGGCTCATTCGCAAGAACACTTTCCAAGTGATCAAGAAGCTCCTTAGCTTGGCATGAGCCGAAATCCGGATCCGCATGCTGGTAATTCCATACAAGAGCACTCTCTTTGGCCTCTATGGTAGACCCATCAGTTGTTTCGGTATATAATTGCATTACTGGTTCAGCAATTTGCTTCCAATCAAAATCGGGAATAGACACACAAGTCTCCCAATCTGCATCATGGTTTGTCCTGCAAAACGAACAAGCCCCAATTTGAATCACATCAAGAAGATATTCTGTGCCATGTTTACCTCAATAATGTACTATTAAACACGTTGAGTTTAATTCACAAGAAGTATGGCTAATTTAAACCTTCGCATAATTGAAATAGCTTGAATAGAGTCTGTGAATGGAATAGGCAAAAGTTTTGGAAGTAATATGATATGCATTAGTCTGTTTACAACAAAATGAGTTCTCTTACCAAATTCCAGAATCATGCTCACAAACCTTATCTGATCTAAAAAAACATGATAACAACCCAAGAAAATGTGCTTGGCTAAGGACATTCCAACAGAGGAATAAATTCATTCCTAAGCTTTTGCTTAAAACTTAAGAGAGTTCAAAATCTATGCCCTATCCCATTCATGTTTGTACTTCACAAAACAACGCTAAGAACAAAAATTCCATTACTAAGAAAGAGTCCAATATCTAGATGACATGTAAAGTGTGTAAAGGCGTTTACCTCAGAAAATAACCATGTTCTGCTGCAATACCCAGCTTTTTACAGGAAGAAAACCATTCAATTAACGTTTTTCTGTCTTTCCCACTAACAAGGAAAACAATGTTTTTAGGATCTCTGCACAAGCTGTTCAATACTCCAACAGCCTCTATGTCAGGAGTTGCACTAATTGAACTCGACATCATCAAAGCACCATCATAATCCAACAGGATTGCTCGGTTCTTGGTTCTTTTATAAGCTGAAACAATATGCTCAACACTAAGCTTTCTGAAATTTGGATCCAAGGCAATCACCCTGAAACCCAAACCGAAACCAATCCCCCAACACCTTCTCCTCAAATGATCTCTACAGGCCCTTTCAAGATCCAGCAAAAAGCTTCGTGCCCAATAAGCGACGTCATGTGTAATAACATACTTATAATGCTTTTCATGCCTCATCTGTTTCTCTGCCTCAGAGTATATAAGTGCAGAATCCATAGCTTCAGCCACAGCATCAACATTCCATGGATTGACCCGAATTGCTCCACTAAGCGACGGGGAGCAGCCAATAAACTCAGACACCACCAGCATACTCTTCTTAGGATTTGTTGGGTTGAGTCCTAAAGTTTCATCAAGCTTCTCATTCCCTTGCCTGCATATTATGTATTCATAAGGTATAAGATTCATCCCATCCCTCACTGCTGTAACAAGACAACACTCAGCAATCACGTAATAAGCTATTCGCTCAAAAAACTGAAGTGGGGAGTCGATCAAGACTACGGGATTATATCCCGGCCTTCCAAACGCCTTGTTGATCCTGCTCACAGTGAAATGAGTTTCGGACTGGACTTCCTGCACATCTTTTCCCCGGCCTCTCGCAGGGTTGGCGATTTGAACTAAAACAACTTTACCCCTCTTGTCAGGATTTTGAATAAGCAATTGTTCCATGGCCAAAAGCTTCAAGCTTATACCTTTGAAGATATCCATGTCATCGACCCCAAGCAATACAGTTCGACCCCTAAACTGAGCTCGCAGCTCTGCAACTTTCAATTCAGTCTCAGGAAGATTCAACACGTGTTCGAGCTGGCGAATGTGTATCCCGACAGGAAGAATCTTGATGCTTACAGTTCTACCATAATACTCAAGCCCAATGTAACCTCTCTTAGACTGATAAGAAATCCCTAGCATTCTGCTACAACAAGAGAGAAAATGCCTCGCGTAATCAAAAGTATGAAAGCCAATAAGGTCTGAGTTCAAAAGCGCTCTTAAAAGCTCCTCTCTCACGGGAAGAGTCCTGTAGATTTCAGATGAGGGGAAAGGACTATGGAGGAAAAACCCGAGCTTCACTCTATTAAACCTCTTCCTCAAAAACGTTGGCAGAACCATCAAATGGTAATCATGAACCCAAACGAAGTCATCATCAGGGTTAATCACTTCCATAACTTTATCAGCAAATATCTTGTTCACAGAAAGGTAAGCTTGCCAAAGTGACCTGTCGAACCGGCCGCCAAGATCCGGCGACAGAGGAAGCATGTAGTGAAACAATGGCCACAAATGTTGTTTACAAAACCCATGATAGAATTTGCTGAAAAGCTCAGGTGGGATAAAAGCTGGGACACACTTGAATGTATCAAGTAAAGTTTGAGCCACATCATCTTGCTCACCTGGGTCGATTTCTTCTTTTAGGCAACCAATATAGACCACTTCAAAATCTTCTCCTAAACCATCTTTGAGCTGCAAAAGGAGGGAGTCCTCATCCCAGCTAAAATCCCACTCCCCATTTTCTTTTTTGCTTATTCTAAGTGGAAGCTGGTTTCCCACAATGATCATTCTTTCTTGGGAAATCGATGAGGGAGCGTCAGAGCCGACGCTGTTGCTGTTGTCGTCGTCGATTTCGGACAAGACGCCGGCCACTGTGGCCACTCTTGGCAGCCTCTTTTTCTCCCGGCCAAACGTTGGGGAGTCACCAGAAGTAAGATCTAGTAAGTTAGAGTAAGACCTTGAAACCATTCTTGATCGCTTGAGGTTGAGTTCTACGAGGAAATACCCACTAAAGAAAACAGAATCAGAAGAAAGGATAAGGCAAGAAATTCCAGCAATCTTAATGGAACATGATATCTCCACATGCAACCAAAAAATCTATGTCCAGCTTAATTTACATATCAATGGGAATATTACATACATGCATATATAGAAAGAGATGCTCAAGCAAATTGAAATGAAGAATCCAATACCAAAATCCCTCTTCATGAACCCCAAAAAAAAAAAGTAAAACAAAATGAAATAAATAAAAGCCCCTCTAGCTAATGGAATATTAATATGTATCTTCAAACAAGCATTAGTCAACTCAAATCAAAGTGGCAAAAGTTGAGGCATGAACATAAATAACCCTAAAGCAATAGACTTGAAACTACCCAGAAGCTAATTAATCTGAGGAGATAACATCAAAGAGTGACAAATATAATTATTATTACCTTCCAAAACTCCAGTCACAGAACAACCCAGAAAAGAGAAACCCCACAAAGCTAAGAGGGTCTATTTACACAGCAAAATCAATCAAAGCATCTTTAGAGGGATTCCAAATGCATATTCAAATACAATCCATTTTCCATAAATGAAAACATAGGCTAGAGAGAGAGAGGGAGAGAGAAAGAGTCAACTTAGCAAGTGAATAAAACGGCACTGAGTAGCAAAGTGGGGAAGTGAGCAAAGGTACACATAAAGTGACATGCAAGATGAGAGAGAGAAGAGAATAATAATAAGTATGGAGAAGGAAAAGCCTTATAGAGTTTTTTCAGAAGAGAAGGGTGGAACTTACCCTTAGAAGTTAAGAGAGAGAGAGACTGAATGGAATATGGGGGCTGCCAAAGATTCTTTCTTTTCTCTAAAACTCCTTTTCTTTTTCAACAATACCATTGGAGCATACCCTTTTTTTAATCTTGCTTTTCAATTTATACAAATCTTCATTCTGATTTTCTTTCCTTTTTTTTTTTTTTTTGGTCTATTACATCAGAAAACAACTGGGATATGTTTTGTTATATGAAGGAATTGGATTCTCTCTCCTCTCTTTCTCTCAGTTGATTGAGTCGGTGAATAAATGATGAGTAATGACATGAGGAACAGGAAAAAACAGTACACTCCAACTATGTGTCTTATTATTTTATTTTATTTTATGTTTGGTGATGAAAACACTCCAACCAGGTTAAACTATGGTTAAAGTGGTTCCCTTAATGTGGGTTTTTATAAAATATATTGAAGCTGACCACCTAACTCGATGTTTGGAATCTAGAGAGGAGGAGCCAAGCTCACCCATACACCCTGGCGCGTGTAGTACACAGACTAATCATTAGAGATCTCAGATCATCTCCTTTTAGATGTCTAGTAGTTTTCATTTCTTGTCTTCTATTCTTTTCTTCTTCTTTTTCTTTTTTACATATTTAGTTTTTCTTGATTTACTCTCTTTGAACTTTGAGATGAAGAGATATCATTATGTGATTTTCAACTTGGAGTGGCAAAGAATATTATGCAAGCAATCCCATACATTCACACTTGACTAACTTTTAACCAGAACTTGTTTTTTGTGACTCCCACTAATCATAGTCTCACCTCGAGTATAAACATATTTATTTAAAGAAACTCGAAGTGTGATGAACATTTTCTTTTTCTTCATTTGTACAAAAATAAAATAAAATAAAATAAATTGTTTATGCTTGTCTATGTGATGCGTGATTTTATCCTGTTATTAAGTATTTATGGCCACTATTATTGCCTTTTGATTCTTTTATTCTCATTCTGGCCAATTATGCCTTTTGTTTCTTTTAGCGAAATTTATACAAATCTTGTTTTTTGAGGTTTTAGGCTGAAAAATCGAAACTCACAAACTCACTTTAGTGAACTTTGGCTTTTGTTGGAGTTAGTGGTGACCTCACCAAAGTCATTATTGCATCTGGACACTCATCATATTAGTAGTGACTTCGACACCCATAGGAGTCATCCAAGTTACCACGATGGGAGTCATCAATGTACCCATCACTCACCAGAGTCACCACTGGGGGACTAGTGGTCAACAAATAAGTAACTATTGAAGTAATCTAAATGAACATCAGAAATCAGAATCACTTGATACTTTAATTTGGAGTATATATTGCATCTTCTAATTTTGACAAAGTTGGAAGTTTTCAAATTTGAACCCAAAAAAACTAGTTTCCTCTTTCTTTTATTCTCATTCTAGCCAATTTTGATGTCCAAGTTTTTTTTTTTTTTTTTTAATGTGGTCTTTTGCTATTTATATAGTTTGATTACAAACAAGAGCATAATTATTCTCATGTCCATTCGTTAATCTTTTGGATCACCCTTGTTTAGTTTATTAGGATAAAGCATACATATTATAATGTCAACATTGTTTTACTGTTCACGCTTTAGAACAAAAATGCATATGGACTCTCGTTAATGAGTCAAACTTAATCGTAATTAATTATGTACTTACTATTAGTGTGCAAAATTTTGTATACATTTTTGTTATATTGCTTTATTACCTAATAGGCTAATATCTGATGTTTCATAACTTATTAATATCATTAAGACCTCTTTACAACCACGAAATACAAATCGAAAAACTCAAACCATAGTGTTTGACCGATAGACACTTTTTCTCCTTCGTTTTGTTTAGAATTTAACCATCAATAATTGATTTCATGCTGCATTGCACGTCAATAAATATTTTGTCACTGATATCGATTCTGAATTTTTTAAGTAAAACACATCATTACATTAACTGGCACTCCAAATCCTACCTTTACTACTAATAATAGGAACAATACCAACAATAATGATATTTATAATAATAATAATAATAATAATAATAATAATAACAATACTTCTTTCTTTATGCATTCTTAAGTGCTATAAAAAATCAAATTAGTTTCAATCGCTTCTGTAGTTATTTTTTTCAAAAAGACTTTATTATTTAAAATTTGATAATTCTCAATTACAGGAAATTGTTTTATTAAATCTATTCGATAAGCTGTATTTTAAAAACTGAAATTTATTCTGATGGTAACAGCGATACAAAACCGACCACCGAGTGCGACACCCAGCGTCTTTCATAAAGAAAAATAAAGAATAAATAAATAGAAAGAGTTCCACACGCGCTATCTATCGCGTGATACAAACTAGCTTTAGCTCCACACTGTGTAAAATATGTATTTAATTATTATTTTTATTTCTCGTACGGAGACTAGTCCGCTCTTACGATTATAGACGGCCAGTTTTCATATTAAGGTCATATTTTTTTCAAGTAAATACTAGGTTTCCAATATCCAGGAAAAAAAAAAAAAAAAGAAGACAAAAAAATACGAACTTAACAATGAACGCCAAACAAAATCCTCCAACAACAAAAGTAAATAAAATAATAACTTAACCCAAGATACAAAATTACCCTTTTGCTCAAAATTCCGAACTCGGCAAGTCTAAATCCACATAAACTAAACTCAACAAATAAAATATTATTAGCATCCATTATGCTCTAAAGTGAAACTTAAAAATTTCAGAACCACCAGGGAGACAAAACAGATAAAGGTTTGATGCTGTATCTCGAAGTTTACCCCCTCTTCCTGTAAGCCTCAATTACTTATGTTCCTTTAAGCTCGAAATCCTCTGTTAAGACTGACCATGCGAGTTGAAGAATCCATCTGGGATCCCCTCACACCTGAGCCAGTTCTCCCCGAGTCCTGATACCGTGATCCTCGACCAGTGCCTCGACGATCCCTTTGAGTCTGGCCAAATGGCAATGCTCTCGCTCCACCATATCCTGTTCGTCCAGGGCCACCACCTTGCTTTCCTTGAGTAAAGGGCAAATTCTCTTGCCATCTACCGCCACCACCACCACCACCAGCGGCAGCATAGTCCTGACCATCTCTACGCCTGATAGGCAAATCCAATCCGCCGCCAGTCCGTGCCTCTACTGCCCTCTCGTTACTCTCTGCAAGGATTGACAACTTCTCGGTCAACTGGAATGCTAATGCCTGCAGCCTTGTGTACTCAACGTCTTGGAACAAAATGCAGTTAGTCGGCTGGTCCCAACTTGCATAGAGCTCCTCATTGATCATCATCTTGCTAACAATGCTGTGTATCTGGGCATCAGAGAGATCAAACATTTTGGCGAGCTGATCCAAGCTCAGAGACTGGTAGGATGAAGCATAGGTAAAGAGGTAGGTCCTAAGAGCCTCTTCTTTGATCTTAGCCTTGAGCATCTTAAGAATGTTCTCACGATTCCTGAGGAGCTTCCAGACATCAAGGGAGTTGATAACATCAAAGGCCTTCTGGAAGTCTCCTTTCAGAAGGGCCCTAGTTGCAGCCATTACATGGTCTCTGACATTTTCAGGGGGGCCAGTGAATGTTTGCTTCTCACTCACCTCGAGCAGCCGCCGGAAATTCTTACTTATGACCTTGCGCTTTGCGTCGTGGATGTTGGCCGCCATATTGGGCACTTCCAGCAGCATGGCACATATCAAATGCACAGCTTCCAAAAGCTCGAGATTTATATGCATATGGTAGGGCATCTGCCTTCTCCTTTCCTGCCTTTCCTGAGGAGGCAAAATGGAAATTTAATTGTTTAGAAACTAAATTGTTTTAAGACAAAATATCTAATACCAAAACTTGCAACATATTGATTGTTTGTAATACTACAGTAGTTAGCAATAAAAATCTTTAGTCCTGCAGTTTTAGGCCCCATTAACTTTTATGGTACCAAAATCGTGCTCTAGCTGGTTCATCAATTCAGGACCTTCACCAACTGTCTGGCTCTGAATTTATCTATTCTACTAATGTTCTCTCAAGATCTGATTTAAAAATCTTAAATAGTTTGAAGAAAACAATTAATGAGCAAGGGCATTACATGTTCCTTTCAACAATTACCAGTCATTTGCACATCATTATTCTAAAGTCGAGTATAGCCGATCCTGAAGTATTTTATAATTGATTTGGTGCGCTGACTAAAAACTAAAGCAAGATACTATTACAAAGAATTATAATTACTGCATTCCCCACAGAACCTTCAATGTGCTAACACCAAACCAAGTTGACAGGACATGACCCTACTGAAGTTAGGGTTGCTAAACTTATCATTAGGTTTGCTATAAGCTGACACAATTCATGTTTAATATGATAAGCATATGAAAATATAAAAAGGAAAAGTAAACTACAAACCCCTACGTATTTTAAATCACACAAAATAATCCTTAGACCAAAACTAATAACAATATGAAACCCTGAGGCCCCGACTCTGAGAGTAAGAATAGTTCACTTGCTATTATCTTAACAAAGCTTCGAAAATATTAGTTTCATTATCCCATTCCCATAAAAAAGCATTTGACAGATCAACCATCAAATTTGTAGTATGATCAAATATCGTTTATTATACACATTCCAATTCCCAACTCCAGCACTATCAAAAATTCCATCTAAAGCAGCAGCCAAACATGCTAGGCGAATGTGTATTTCTACTAATCCATCCTATATCTTTGAGTGGTAGATGGAAAGCCAGAAAACCAAACATGGATGACCAAAACACATCTTTCAACTACTTATGACCAATCAAGTCTATTACTTCTTCACTTTTTATAGATATTTTTAATCAATTTTTATTTAAAATAAAATAAAATATTATATATATATATATAAAATAGAAGAAGAAGAAGAAGAAGAAGAAAAATGGACAGAAATATCTTTCACATTAAACTAGAAGAAACATTCACCGTATAAAGAGTAAAAATAAGGTCATTCTGCAAAAGCTACAAGTTATGTTCTGAAATATCTTTACTTTTCATAACTACTAAAGAATTATAAAATGACAAGGCTCTATAAAATAACTGCGCACTAAAACAAAACATAAACAGATACCTGTTCTGGAGTCTTCTCATGATATCGACTTTGTGAGACACCTTGAGCAAGCAACTCCTTTACCCTTCCACCAGAATATAGCTCAGAAAGACAGCTATGTCCTTCGGTAATTAGTCCAACCCGAAATGCGCATAAACCAAGCTGAGCCATAGCCCTGTTAAAAAGTATCTGCGTAGAGATGTCCATGTGCTGAACACTATCCTGCAAGTGACTCATCAGCAGCAAATCACGGGAAGTTGCAAACTCATCCAGGAGCGCATGGTGGTAAATATCACAAAGCATTGCACGGGCTTTAGTACGCTCGTCTCCATGCTTATATATGAGGGACACCAGAATATCCAGCAAGATCCTGCTATTCTCAGGAAAAGTGGGCTTCCGAGGAACAAGCTCGGGAGTAACAATAAATGCAGATGGACCCCTACTTTCTTCAACCTTAGGCCCCTCAATTGACTCTTCACCATTATCACCATCTCCAGTATGCTCAGCCAAATTTCTCATAGCATCATAAACTTCTTGTGGCTTATAATAGATGTGCTCAACCCGCTTTAAAGCTACCTTTGCAGCAGCCTTAAAATCCCCAGCCCGCTCCAAATAATCTTGAACATTTTGAGCAAGAACCAAAAATATCGGCTCATCTCTAAGTCTTTCAACATAGTCACGAGTATGCGGATCAATGAGTTGCAAGCTCTTAAAGAATTCGTTATCCACCCGTTCCAAGAAGGCCACCAGATTTCCCCAAACTCTGACTGTTCCATCGTAGTCTGCTCCCTTCTGGGATTCATTCTCATCAGGCTCAATCGTGTCATCCACCACTATGTTAGAATTAGAAACAAGAATGTCAAGTATGACAAGCATATTCTGCACACACTTCTTCCACACATTAATGGGCATGTGCCCATTAAGACCTGGATTGACATCAAACTGAGCGGAAACAACACTAAAAAGAATCTCGAGCTTTTGGGCAGGGGTCTTAGCAACCTTAGTCAAGAAGGTAAGCTGCTCTACCTGCTCAAACCGTCCAGTTCCCTTCCTACCTCGAGCAGCCACAACCTCCTTGAATTTCTTGTTAACTATATCCCATGTAATTTCACTAGGATCCTTCATGAATTGCTTATCCATGAGTTTATCTTTCTTACTCAACTTCCTCTGCCACTCCCCATCACCCTGGTTATTCCTTTCATCGTCGTCATCATCAATCTCTTCGCTATCAGACGCAACAATATTGGTAATATCGTCCACATCGTCGATATCGGTTTCTTCCGACTCTTCCGACTCCTCATCAACATCCTTATCCTCCTCACTCTCCGGATTCTCTCTATACTTATTGATTGCATCCTCATACACCTTATTGTTCTTCTTCAATTTTTGCTTCATGGAGTTCAACGCCTTGGCATTGCTACTACTCATCTTCTTCTTAGCCTCCTTATTAGCCATAGCCTGAGTCAAAAAGTCTTCCAACATCACAAGAGCCTTAATGTAGAGGGTAGGGACCTTCACCGACTCGGTGACACGCATCACTTTCTCAAGCTGCTTGTTCATCTTGTCAAAGCTCTCCTGCAAGCTGACCCAATCATTGATCTTCATGGCGTTCTTCATCTGGTCGACGGTGGCCGCCATCTCCTCGAACCGCTTGTCTTTGGCCGACCGAACGACCCGCTTCTGGCTATCGGAATCGTCGCCGCTGTCACTGTCATTCTCCTTGAGGTACCGATTAACAGCGGACTCGGAGGTTTGTTCACCTTTGGTATCTTCAACCTCCTCATCAATATCACTCTCCTCCTCCTCGGAGTCACTTCCGGGCTGAAATTAAACAACCCAATAAAAATCGTCTCAACCAAACTCAGTCCATCTTCAAAGATGTAATCAAACCCAAAAAAAAAAAAAAAAAATCTAGGGTTTCGAAAAAAAAAAAGTACCTGGGTCCAAAAACGCGATCCCATGTTTTCGCAGGAAAAATAGAACTAGAAAAAAAATCAAAGAACAAAAGGTGCGAGAATCTGTGCATAAAAAGGAAAAAGAAAAAAAAAAAACAACTATGAGCTCGATTACATATACATAAGGCATGTAAAAGAAAACAACATATCATATCGTGTTTGGTTAGCGAGAAAGTGAAGGAAAATAATATAAAGAAAAAGAAAATTAGAGATTTTGAAGGAACATGGTTAGGAGTTGCTCTTACCCGGAGATTGAGAGATGTGAGAGATAAGATCTGGAGAGGGTTAGGAGCGGCGGCGAGATATAAAGAGTGAAACTGAGTGAGAACGAAGGTCGGCTCAAGTTAATATAGGCAGTTTAGCCTGTTTAGGGGTTTCCCTAAGCCCCCAATTAATTCTTTTCCCTTTTTCTAATATTTTCTATTTACTATCTTTTAAAATTAAGGTTTTAACTAAAAAGAGAGAATTTCAAAAAAAAAAAAAAAACTAAAAACTAAAAAGTGAGAAAAAAATTTAGTATCTTTTAAAAATTAACTTTAAAAAAGAAAAAGAAATCGGAAGAAAAATAAGAATTTGGAATGAGTTAGTGAAAACAGATTTGAGTATTTATAAAGAATGTCCTTATTTTCTAGATGAAGTTAAAAATGGTCATTTTTAATATTTATTTAATAAATGGCTGTTTTACAATTTTATTTTAATAAATAATTATTTTTTTAGTTGATTTATTTTTAAAAAAATTAATTAATTTTTTAATAAATAAATCAATTTTGTAGAAAGTAAATTAATTTTTTTAAAAATAAATCATTTTCATATAAAATAAATAAATAAATATAAATCAATGTGCAAGGTTTGATGTCAGGTCTATAAGATTGATCATTGATGCTTCATGCTAGACTCACATCTTCAATATTCAACATAATGTCATTCAATCCGATAAATTCATGCGTGTACAACAAAAATGCTGCCTAAACAGCGGAAAAACATACAAGCGAGCACAAATTCATACTGAACTGTTAAAGGTTTATTTTGATTCACTCCCAGTTTTTCATACGTATAAATTCATGCATATACAACAAAAATGCGGCCTAAATAGCAAAAAAAGCATAAAAGCAAGCACAAATTCATACTGAACTATTAAGGGTTTATTTGGATTCAATTCCAATTTTTTATTTAAATAAATTAAAAATAGAAGTAAAAGTATTATTTTGGTTTTTAAGTTTTATAAATAAAAAATATTTTTGGCAAATTTTATTTTACTACTTTTTTTCAAAAATAATAAAGTACAAATAATGTGAGAGAAAGTCATACATACTTAATAATGTGAGAGAAAGTCATACATACTTATATTTGTGTATGTATATATGTACACACTTGTGTATAAATATTTGTTTGTTCTTTTGTTTTTGAAATTTATTTTAAAAAATAAAGGTATTAGAAATTTTTTGTTACCACTTTTTTTGAAATTTTTTATAACAATTTAAAAAAAATAAAAATAAGATTGCCAAACAAAGTTCCAAAAAAAAAAACTTCCACTATTCTGTTTAAAAAAAATAAAAAATAAATAAAAAATAAAAGTGAATCCAAACAAATTCTAAAATATCAAGTAAAGATGGCGATATAGGTGTAATATAAATCTCATGTTCCTCTGAATTTGTATTAAATCATGTGATAGGTTTGTTTCTATGCATAATATTAGTATCTTTTTAGGTATTATATTTAGTGATAAAAAAAAAGTGTTTTGTTAGGAGTTTACGTGTTCTTAATATTTATTTATAGGTACATAGTTTGATGATGCAATGGAGTACAAATCATGCAAAATTAAGCTGAAAACAAGAACTTGGACCATGGCTATAGCTCAATAATTTTTAGTTGCAGTGAGAGAAGAGTGCTTGAAAAATCAGCAATTCATGGCTGCAGCGCTAGTTCATCAATAGAAGTACCCAAGAGCCATGGCTGCGAGACGATAGCACGATTAGGAAAGTAATGAAGCTTGGTTGCAACGGAGACAAATCCTGGCTACTACAGCGAGAATACACAATTTGGGAGACCTGAGCTTCAAGACTTACTTTTTAAACGTGTTGTTACGCAAAAACTGAGAACAAGACTTATAAATAGGGGTTTAGGGGTCAGTTTTAGAGAGAGAGAGAGAGAGAGAGTAAAGCCTATAAAAACTAGAAAGAGGGAGAAACATCATTACTTTATTCTTCTTCTCAATCTTCTCTTTAGTTTTGTTTTCTTAGGAATGTTGAACCTTGTACTTGTTTTTATTAATTCCATTATGAACTAAATTTATTGTATTGTCTAGGGTTACAATGTGATCTCTATATGTAATTTAAATTATCATGTCTCTACGTTGATTTCAAATTTTAATTTACGAATTATTTATTTTATTTTGTTCTCATTGTTTTTAAGTATTTGGTCATCACTTAAATTGAATTAATAATCCGTATGAACTTGAAAAAAGAATTCTATATTTAGAATTAGATAAAGTAACGAATGATCATCATATTTAGATGAGATTATTGAGGATAAGAATATACCTACATAACATGTACAATAGTTGAAATACTTTAGTCTTAATGAATATTTTCTTAATATAATTCACATAGGAACATAGTAGGTTAGTTAAAGAATACATTTATACATGACTATTGTAGATGCGTTAGGATTCTTGATTGGTAAGTAGAGTTAGATAGTAATTCAATGAGGGTAAGTAGTAATTCAAACATATGTAATCCTAAATTTAATCTAATTGGTGAATTAATAAAATTATTTGCTCACTTTAGTCTTGTTTGGTTTATTTTCCAATTTTCTTTTATTTTAAATTTTAATTCTATAAATTTTAAACCGATTATTTGGATAAATCAAGAACTGTTTTAGTTAGTATTTAGCAAGTTATAACAATTTCTCTGTAGTAATAATATATTTTACTTATTATTATATTACTTATTACGCATTTAAAAATACCATAACATCATGCAAAAAACACAATTGCTCATCAAATAAAAGACACTTTCAACATTAGTGTCTTAAAAGCATATCACGAAATAACAGAGCAATACTACTAGCCTAAGCCAAAGCAACAAACTGTATTTGATTCTAAAAGTAATGCTATTAAGGTCAAGATAAAAACACTTACAAACGCAGCCAAAATTATATAACAAAAATGTTTATGCGATTGTTGAATATCTACTTGAATCCACGAAGTGATGTAACAAGTAAGTTTATGCAAATATGAACTTTAATTCTTATGAACTCAATTATCAGGAAAACAGAAACCCCATTACATAATTCAGTAACAAATCGATGAAGACATTGAAGATAAAGTAACAAAAGACTAGTTGTAGGTTTATGCCTTGAATGATGTATCTAAAAAGCAAAAGTCATTATTGACATAAAACAACCAATAGAACTACAGAGACTAGAATTTGAAGCTAATATGAAGATGAGTTGACCGCCAACTACCATTGGATAAGACTCTGGGTTTCTGGCAGAGTACTCTGAATGAAAACTTATTTCAATAGTAGTCATTAGAGAGTCGTGATTGACATAAAATTCCACGCACAGAATAAAGAACCTATGGTTCTATATTTTCAAATAGCATGATCTGATATAAAAATAAGGATGGTATCATAATTTTTCAATAATCAAAAATTCATTTATTACAATCATTTTCAAATATTTTGCAGATTTGAAAAAAAAAAAAAAATTTATTTAGTTAACAACTTATGAAAACAATGCCGTTTCTTTTCTTTTTTTTTTCAGTTACTACATAAACTTTTATGTGTGTTGTGTGTTGACTACACAACAATATTCATGATCTAAATCATTTGCAAGGGCGACACTTTTTTAATGGACTTGAAATATTAAGTTAAAACTAGTTACCGAATCAGTAGCTGATTTCTCTAATGATTAGTTACCGGTCTTTTTTTTTTTTCCCCTTCAGATAATTGTCCTCTTGTGAACCTTATAATCGTTGGGGGCATCAAATTCTAGCATATTGCCAAGTAAGTTCCCATGAGAAATTGAACCACAAAATCAATGAGAAAGCACAAAATCATAAAAAGGCATTAGAGCTCATCTAGCAGCAGAAACAAACTTTAATGATAAAACAGAAAATCACAAAAAGGGCCGAAAAAGAACAAAACATATTTCAATCAATAAGTTACAATATCACAGCCCAATAAAATAAAATACACATGAAGAGCTAGGAAAACCTTTCTAACTAGATGAAAAGGATTACCACATTAAAAAAAAAAGTCTCAACACTCAAAACTAAAAAGCGAAAAAGGTTTTGAAGAGTAAAAAATTACAACATGGTTGTATGAAAGAATTCACATCTCCAAGAATTGGAAGAACATGTATTTAGGATCGAAGCACATTACACAGACAAATTAATTAAGATAGAAGCAAAATACAGAGCAACAACTTATAGTTAGAATAAGAAAATCAGTAGCCAGCATAGGATCTCCAACATGTACATTGTTCTTAAAAAAAAATAACAGCAAATACATTTTCCAAATCAAATGTTACAATATTGCATTATTAGAGCAACTTACAATTACTAAACCATCCAAAACAAACCCCCACGTTAATCAAAAAGGAAAAAAAAAAAAAAAAAACCGCACGAAGAGCCAGCAAACCTTTTTTAACCAGATGAAAAATAATGGCTATGAGATCACATCATACTAAAATCACAAGAACATTAAGATAGCATTTAGTTTGATGAAATGAAATAGAATAAGAATAAGAATAAGAATATAATGGAATTAGAATTGGAATAAAATGACTAACCAAATCCAATTTCTATATTTGGTTGAGCATTGCAATTAACACCAGAATCTTAATCATTATGTTTGGTTAGTAATTGCAATTGGCATGGAATAAACACTATTCTTATAAAAATATCCATAACTTTTGTTTTTTTTTTTTTCCGGCAAATAAGATAAAAGACATGTAAAAGGTATAAAAATTAGGATAGATATTAAATACTCTCAAGGATAATTTTGGAAAAAAAATAATTTATTCATTTTTATAATGGAATGGAATAGATATTCCTCTTGTCATCTTTAGGAACAACTATTCACCCAATTTAGTAAAATAACTATTCTATAGAAATAACTATTCCAATGATTTTTGTCTAACCCAACAAAGGAATGAAATTTTATTAGAATTATCATTCTATCAAATCAAATACCACCTAACTAGTTATGGCATATTTACTAAAAGGTAATAGGAATCATATATGTGGTAATGATTCCCATTTAGTTGTTTACCAAAATATGAGAATGGGAGAACTGTGTGGGGTCCACATTAAATTGGAGGAAAAGAATGAGAATGCTTCCCCCCTAACATCCTAAGGAATACCATTACCTGTAAAGACTCTTATCTATCTATTTATAATTAAAAAAGTAAAATATAATTTTATCCCCAAAATATCTATAATTCAGTCAATTATAGCATTCCTATTACGTTTCTTGTATTAAGTAAACATATGAATGGTGTTTTAATGGTTTTGATTCCCTTTCCCATAAATTTAAAGTAAACAACATAATATAAAATATGATTCCGATTCTTCTCTATTTTTCTCCCATTCATTTTCCCTTTCATTCATTCTGATTACGATTACGGCAGAGTAAATATGCCATTAAGGTTAAGGAGATGGATAGTAATAAAGATAAATCGACTGGGGTATTTTATCAAACAGGTAGAACCTATCCCTATTGTTGTATTTTATCAAACAGCTATGATCTATCAAGGGATGTAGAAAGATCAGTAAATCCGAATCCAATCCTATTTGTATCTTTTAATTCACGATTTATGGCAGGATATACAGAAATATAAGGATAAAAAATCACAAAGTAGCTTAGATCAGTGCATGAAGTAAAGAAGAAAAGAGTGAGAAGAAAAAGACAAGGACGACACAAGAGAGAAAGCTAACTACGGATAGAGTGAAAATGGAGCAATAGTCATCCATGCCGACGTCTTAGGTCAGAAAGAGAGATCGGAGAGTACTTTAACAAGCATGTGGGAGATAGTATTTCTCTAAAAAAGACTGTATGTAAGAAATAAAAAAAAATTACAAGAACGTATATCTGATATTATTTTATAAAAGACTGTGTATTCCCAAATTTCTTTTAGTTTTTTCTCTTTTTAGAGTAGGAAAAGGACATGGGTAAGACTAACTTGGACCAAGATGACTTTTTTGTACATTTTTTAAAAATAACATTTTTAAGAGTGTTAAGAACTTCTTGACATATGATCAAGAGCATCTTAACCATTAAAAAATTATAAATAATTATTTTTTTATGATCAAAAAGTTATTGATCATAGGTTAAGAAGTTATTGATACTCCTAAAAATGTCATTTTTAAAAAAATTTACAAAAAAGTCATTATAGCCCAAATTAGTCCTATCTATGTCATTTTCTCTTTCAAAGTTCTCATAACACCCCTGGCCCAACTTAAGTTAGCACACGTTTAAAGTTCTCATAACAACCCTTGGCCCAACTTCAGTCAGCGTCATCTCTTATTAAGCCCAATATTTCAACATAGCCCAACCTAACTAATAGAATAAGGGCCATCATCTCATGACTTTCTCAGAGTCTCGCATCTCTCCCCACTTTTAGACATTATCTTCATCTCTCACTCCCTCGATCTATCACCTCTCTCTCTCACTCTCACTCAAGCTCTCTCTCTCTCTCTCTCTCTCTCTTTCTATTCTCGCCATTAGCCCGTTACTGTTCGCTACCAGCCAGGTAACCACCTGCTTCTCATACTCGCAAGGTGTATACTTTTCTTCTTATTAGTTTGTTAATCGTACTAATTTTAGATTATTATCTAGTTGTTAAATTGTAAATTAATATTATCTAAGACTAAGATGTTATTTTGTTAATTTGGAATGCAAGCGTTCAAGATAGAGATGTGATGTTGTTGATTCGGGCTCTCTGTATCAGGCCTCTCCTCTCGACGTCATTCTCTCAGCCTTGACCAGAATAATCTCCAAGTCACATCAGATCGACTAAATTGCCCAGATGCCAATGTGAGGCTCCATCTTCGTCTTCATAATCTCTTAGTTATGAAATTAATGTGTTTTTTTTCAGTATATATATATATGGGTAATTTTTTACTAGGAGGGTTTTTTTTTTCATTTTTTTATTTGAAAGTCTCTAAGTCTAGAGATATTTTTTTTAACTACTTTGAGCATCTCCAACGGGATGCTACTATAGCCTTTTTGCCAAAAATGGAGCACGGTACCGACTCTAAGGCCATCTCCAACCAGCAACTCTATTTTGCAGCAACTAAAACTCTAAAATGCAGCAACTTTACTCCATATTTTTTTTTCATCTCCAACCCATTACTCCAAATACTACACCAAAAAGAATATTCTATATTTCAAATAGAATATTCTCTACAACAAAAAAGAATATTCTCTTTAATTTTTACTCAAATCTCATTTTTAACCCTTAACTTTCTATGAATATTTTATTTAATCAATTACTTGACTAATATACTTTTATAAATCATATTAATTTAATGATATATTAATAAATTATATTAATTACGAAATTATATAGATAATAATATAACATAAATTACAAAATATTTTATTCATTATACATGTACACATTGTATTTAAGAAATTTCTAAAAATTACAAGAAATATAAAAGCTATAATAGAAAATCATATGACATATTGATCAACATTTAAACCTCCGAATTACTATATTCGTCCCACAAATGATCAATTAATGCATTTCTAAGTGCAATATGAGCCTCCCTATCTTTAATCTGTCTGTGTCGCGAAAGAAATTCTTGAAAACGAGCATTTTCATCTACCACCATTTCAACTTCTGGACTTGGCACTTCCCTAAAATCCTGAATTGGTGCATCGATATCACGTTCATTCTCGATTATCATGTTGTGCATAATTATGCACGCAGTCATTATATCATGTAAAATATTTTTTTTCCAAAAACGTGCTGGTCCTGCGACAATTGCAAATCGTGACTGGAGAACTCCAAATGCACGTTCTACATCTTTTCGACATGCTTCTTGCTTCATTGCAAAAAGTTTCTTTTTTGGACCACGCGGATCATGAATAGTTTGTACAAGAGTAGCCCACTTTGGATATATACCATCAGCTAAATAATATCCCATGTTATACTCTTTTTCTTTAATAACATAGTGAGCTGGAGGAGCAATACCTTTAGCGAGGTTGGCAAAAAGATTTGATGCTTCCAACACGTTAATGTCATTGTTAGAACCTGGCATACCAAAATATGCATGCCATATCCAAAGATCATAATCCGCTACAGCCTCCAAAATAATAGTTGGAGATCCACTACGACCTGCGTACT
>JXTC01000117.1:795449-838666 GCA_002914845.1 Trema orientale
TCAACAAGTTACTCATGGAGGCTCGATTCTTGGTCATATAGTGGTCAACCGCGATCGGAAAGTTGCTGATCAAAATCTCTTCAACGACTATTTTGCGGAGAACCCAAGATTTAATGAATCGATGTTTTGCAGGCGATTCAGGATGAGTCGAAGTTTATTCCTTCGCATAATGAATGCTGTGCAAGGTTATGACAACTATTTCTTACAGAGAAGGGATGGGGTTGGAAGACTCGGATTGTCAAGTTTGCAAAAAATTACAGCTTTCTTCTGCATGTTGGCGTATGGTGTACCGGCTGATGCTACTGATGAGTACATTAAAATCAGAGAGTCTACAGCAACTGAAAGTATGAAGAGATTTTATCGTGCTATGGTAGAAGTATTTACAGAGAGATATCTACGATCGCCGACCGCTAGCGATGTGGCCAGGTTACTTCATATTGATAAAAGTCGTGATTTTCCAGGAATGTTAGAGAGTCTAGATTGTATGCACTAGAAGTGGAAGAATTATCCAACAGCTTGGGCAGGACAGTACGCAGGTCGTAGTGGATCTCCAACTACTATTCTGGAGGCTGTAGCGGATTATGATCTTTGGATATGGCATGCATATTTTGGTATGCCATGTTCTAACAATGACATTAACGTGTTAGAGGCATCAAATCTTTTTGCCAACCTCGCTAAAGATATTGCTCCTCCAACTCACTATGTTATTAAAGAAAAAGAGTACAACATGGGATATTATTTAACTGATGGTATATATCCAAAGTGGGCTACTCCTGTACAAACTATTCATGATCTGTGTGGTCCAAAAAGAAACTTTTTGCAATGAAGCAAGAAGCATGTCGAAAAGATGTAGAACGTGCATTTGGAGTTCTCCAGTCACGATTTGCAATTGTCGCAGGACCAGCATGTTTTTGGAAAAAAAAAATATTACATGATATAATGACTGTGTGCATAATTATACACAATATGATAATCGAGGATGAACGTGATATCGATGCACAAATTCAAGATTTTAGGGAAGTGCCAAGTCCAGATGTTGAAATAGTGATAGATGAAAATGTTCGCTTTCAAGAATTTCTTTCACGGCACAGACAGATCAAAGATAAGGAGGCTCATATTGCACTTAGAAATACATTAATTGATCATTTGTGGGATGAATATAGTAATTCAGAGGTTTAAATGTTGATCAATATGTTATATGATTTTCTATTATAGCTTTTATATTTCATATAATTTTTAGAAGTTTCTTAAGTACAATGTGTTCATGTATAATGAATAAAATATTTATTCATAATTAAAATGTAAGGTAAAATTTTGTAATCTATGTTATATTATTATCTATGTAATTTCGTAATTAATATAATTTATTAATATATCGTTAAATTAATATGATTTATAAGAGCATATTAGCCAAGTAATTGATTAAATAAAATATTCATAAAAAGTTAAGGGTTAAAAAGGAGATTTGAGTAAAAGTTAGAGAGAATATTCTTTTTTGTTATAGAGAATATTCTTTTTGAGATAGAGAATATTCTTTTTGGTGTAGTATTTAGAGTAATGGGTTGGAGATGAAAAAAAATAGAGTAAAGTTGCTGCATTTTAGAGTTTTGGTTGCTGTAAAATAGAGTTGCTGGTTGGAGATGGCCTAACTGAGCTGTATTTATTGCGGCAAGATGCAACTCTGCTACAGTGCCGCACGTTAGAAATAGCGCATCAGCGCTATTTTATTTTTATTTTTTCTTTTTTGCAAAACTTCCAAAAATACCCTTTTAAATGTGTAATTCCTATAATATCCTTGGACCTATTTTACATTTAAAATGTTTTGATTAATGTAAATGCTTTTATATTAATGTTAGGCTATCTCCAACTATTTTTCAGTAATTAAAACTCTAAAATGCACTAACTTTACTTTATATTTTTCTCTATCTCCAATCCATTATTCCAAGTATTACACTAAAATGAATATTTTCTATCCAAAAAAGAATATTCTCTATAACAAAAAGAATATTATCTCTATCTTTTACCCATATCTCTTTTTTTACTTAACTCTATAGATATTTTATTCAAACAATTACTTCATTAATATACTTATATAAATCATATTAATTTAACGATATATTAGGAAATTATAGTATTTATGAAATTACAAAAATAATAATATAACATAATTATGAAATTATAAATTACATCTACTTATGAAGTAATAGTTTTATTTATTATACTTGAACACATTGTGGTTAATAAGCTTCTAAAAATTACATGAAACATAAAAACTATAATACAAACTCATACTATGTATTGATCAATATTTAAACCTTCGAATTACTATATTCATCCCACAAATGATCAATTAATGCATTTCTAAGTGCAATATGACCCTCCTTATCTTTGTTTTGTCTATGTCGTGAAAGAAATTCTTTAAATCGACCATTTTCATCTACCACCATTTCAACTTCTGGACTTGACGCTTCCACAAAATCTTGAATTAATGCATCAATATCACGACCATCCTCGATTATCATATTGAGCATAATTATGTACGCAGTCATTATATCATGTAATTTATTGTTTTTCCAAAAATGTGTTGATCCTATGACAATTGCAAATCGTGACTGGAGAACTCCAAATGCACGTTTTGCACCTTTTCGACATACTTCTTGCTTCATTGCAAAAAGTTTCTTTTTTAGACTACGTGGATCATGAATAGTTTGTATAAGAGTAGCCCATTTTGGATATATACTATCATCTAAATAGTCTCATGTTATACTCTTTTCCTTTAATAACATAGTGAGTTAGAGGAGTAATACTTTTAGCGAGGTTGGCAAAAATATTTGATGCCTCCAACATGTTAATGTCATTGTTAGAACCTGACATACCAAAATATGCATGCTACAATCAAATATCATAATCAGCTACAACCTCGAGAATAATAGGTGGAGATCCACTACGATCTACATATTGTCTTGCCAAAGTTGTTTGACAATTCTTCCACTTCTAATGCATACAATCTAGACTCCTCAATATTCCTGGAAAATGACGACTTTTACCAACACGAAGTAACCTGGTCACGTTGTTAGTGGTCGACGATCTTAGATATCTTATCTAGACCGTAGGACTAGGATTTTAAAAAATCATATTCTATCTTCACTTTTTTCAAAATTTGAAGATAAGATATCCTTATCCCAAAATGAATCATAGGATAGATTTTACCATTATCTAGACTGTAGGATTAGGATTTTTTAAAAATCACATCTTATCTTACGTTATTTATAAATTCTGAAAAATGTCACATAATCTATTCACACAAATCTCTTCAACTATCAGTATCCTATCTACTCTTCACTTTTAAAAAATCATATCTTATTTTCACCCTCATCTATCCAAAAAAAAAAAATGGTCGGGTAAAGTCATCGAAATTCTAGTTACTCAGTTGTAGAAGATATACACGTATGTCATGTATATCTTGATATTTCACAAAACTCGATCATAGGTATAAAACAAAGTAGCGATCATTTCTGGTCTAGAATTAAAAATGATTATAATTGCAACCTATCAGAGTCTATCAGTGAAACTCGAGGCAAAAGATCTTTGTAAAGTCGATGGCAAACTATCAAAACAGTTGTGTCAAAATTAAGATGATGCATACAACAAGTTGAAAATCTCAATCCAAGTAGAGCTTTTGGACAAGATATTGTGAGTATTTCTTGTTTTAGTTTATATAAAAAATATATCTTTCTACTGAGATTTATTTAGTAAAATAATTTATTTTTCTTCTTTGTTGTAGTTAAATTGGACAAAAATATTACTAGCACATGATACAAATTTTAAGAAATGATTCAGATTTGATCATGTGTGGCCTATCCTCAAGGATGTAAAAATTTTTTCAGATAATATTAACAATCCAACACCAGCCTTCCAAAGGCAAACTAATAACTTTGCGTCTTCACAGTCTGAGTCGTCCCCTGTAGAGTGTCCTATATCGGCATATCCTGGTTTGTCTGCATTTGATCTTAATATAAATGACGAGAAAATTTACGGTAATTTATCTCAACAGCCCATTGGAGTGAAGAAAGCCAAAGGTGAAAGGAAAAATGATGCAGATTTGTCAAAATTTGTTGAGACTATACATAGAGATAATAAGTAATTTCTTGAAATTCTAAAAAAAAGTAACTGCGATAGGCAACAAAATTATGAAATTTAAATGTTACGTACTCAAAATGAGTCCAAAAAATTAGCATTCACTGAATTTCGTGAGGAGAATAAAATTTTATTTGCTGATTTAGACTCCATAAAGGATTCGAATTTACGTTAGTATTATTTTAATTAACTTAAGAGCACAGTACTATAGCGTTTTTGCCAAAAATGGAGCAAGTTACACACTCTAACCGAGCTGTATTTGTTGCGGCAAAATGCAGCTCTGCTATAGTGATGCGCCATTAATGGCATGACACTGTAAAAATAGCGCAACATCGCTTTTTTTTTTTCTTTTTTGCAAAACTTCCAAAAATATCCCCTTTAAATGTGTAATTCCCACAATATCCTTGTGCTTATTTTACATTTAAAATGTTTTAATTGATGTAAATGATTTTATATTAATTGTTAAGTTAATTAAAATAAAGATTAATTAATTTAATAATTTTGATTTGATTATAAATTATGTTACATATTTATAATTAATTAAAACTGTGTATATAATACTTAAAAATTAATAAAATAATCAAACACTCAATTAAATTTAATAAAAATAACTTTCATTACAATATAGTAGATATAAGCTTAAAATTGATAAACACGAAATTATAAATACATAGAATTAAGAAGGAAAAAAAAAACACAACATACGTTAAAATAATGACTAATACAACACGGAAAATACAGAAAAACCTAAACATATGATTTAGTATGGCAGAACCTCCAAGATTTCTACAAGATTGTCCAAAAATATTAGAGGTACTTTGAGATCCTTCTCCTTATTGCTGAAGTCTTTTTCTTATAATTCTTGACTACTCAATTCGTATAAACTCACATAAGTTCGAATCCTTTATGGAGTCTAAATCAACAAATAAAATTTTATTCTCCTCACGAAATTCAGTGAATACTAAATTTTTGGACTCGTTTTGAGCACGTAACATTTGAATTTCGTAATTTTTTTGCCTATCGGAGTTACTTTTCTTTAAAACTTCAAGAGATTGCTTATTATCTCCATGTATAGTCTCAACAAATTTTGACATATCTGTATCATTTTTCCTTTCATCTTTAGCTTTCTTCACTTCAATTGGCCGTTGAGATGAATTACCACCAATTTCTTCGTCATTTATATTAAGATCAAATGCAAACAAACCAGTATATACCGATGTAAGACACTCTACAGGGGACGACTTGAACTGTGAAGATGCAAAGTTACTAGTTTGCATTTGAAAGACTGGTGTTAGATTGTTAATATTATCTGAAATTTTTTTCATATCCTTAAGGATAGGCCACACAAGATTAAATTTGAATCCTTTCTTAAAATTCGTATCTTGTGCTAGTAATATCTTTGCCCAATTTAAGTACAACAAATAAGAAAAATAAATTATTTTGCTAAATAAACTTCAGTAGAAACATAAATTTGTATATAAACTAAAATAAGAAATACTCATAATATCTTGTTCATAAGCTCCACTTGGATTGAAATTTTCAACTTGTCATGCGCATCCTCTTAATTTTGATATAGCTGTTTTGATAGTTTGTCATCGACCTTGCAAAGATCTTTTTCCTCGAGTTTCAGTGATAGGCTCTGGTAGATTGCTATTATAATTATTTTTAATTCTACACCAGAAATGATCGCTACTTTAGTTTATACCTATGATTGGATTTTGTGAAACGTCAACATATACATGACATAAGTGTATATCTGGAACTTCGATGACTTAAGCCAACCTTTTTTTTTTTTGGATAAATGAGGGTGATAATAAGATAGGATTTGTTAAAAGTGAAAAGTAGATAGGATACCGATGGTCGAAGAGATTTGTGTTATTAGATTGTGTGGCCTTATTTAGAATTTATAGAGTGAATATAAGATGTGATTTTTCAAAGTCCTCTAATCCTATGGTCTAGATGGAGGTGAAATCCATCCTACGGTTTATATTTTAGTCAATGATATCTTATCTTCAGATTTTGAAAGAAGCAAAGATAAGATGTGATTTTTCAAAATCCTAATCCTACGGTCTAAATGCAGGTGAAATCCATCATACGGTTCAGATTTTATGTCAGAGATATCTTATGTTCAGATTTTGAAAAAAAGGAAGATAAAAAATGATTTTTTTCCCAAAATCCTAATCAAACGATCTAACTGCAGGCGAAATTCATTCTACAGTTCAGATTTCAAATCTGAGATATTTAATCTTTAGATATTGAAAAAAGTGAATGTAAGATAGAAATTTTCAAAATCATAATCCTACTATCTAGATTAGGGTGAAATCTCAAAACCAACTGTTGAGATTTCAGATCTGAGATTTCTTAATATAAGATATCATGGTCTTCAACAATGCATAGAAACCCAAAATCCATCAAAGTTTGCTAAAACACACTAAGTTAAATACCCTTAAATCTTACTCAATCAAGTGTGTTTCATCTTCAAAAATGAATTTCATTTCTGGAGGCCCATCTTATTACTCATATTCTACTTCATCATTTTTCGATACTGAAAATGAAGATGACAATCAACTTATCTATGATCTTGAAGCAGTGGAGAGAGAGCATAAAGCAGTTTCTTGCTAATATGCTAATAACAATAATCACATCACTCATTATCTCAACCAATAAAATCAACAAGTGACTCATGGAGGCTGAATTCTTGGTCATATAGTGGTCAATCGCGATTAGGAAGTTGCTGATCGAAATCTCTTCAACAATTATATTGCAGAGAACCCAAAATTTAATGAATCGATGTTTTGCAGGTGATTTAGGATGAATCAAAGTTTATTCCGTCGTATAGTGAATGTCGTGCAAGGTCATGACAACTATTTCTTGCAAACAAGGGATGGGCTTGATAGAATCAAATTGACTGGTTTGCAAAAAATTACAGTTGTCTTCTGCATGTTGGCATATGTTCTACCTGCAGATGTTACTGATGAGTACATTAAAATAGGAGAGTCTACAATAATTGAAAGTATAAAGAGATTTTGTCATGCTGTTGTGGAAGTAAATATTTGTAGAGAGAAATCTAAGATCGCCGACCGCTAATGACGTGGCTAAGTTACTTCATATTAATAAAAATCGTAGTTTTCTAGGAATGTTGGGGAGTCTAAATTGTATATACTGGAAGTGGAAGAATTGTCCAATAGCTTGGGCAGGACAGTGCGCATATCATAGTGGATCTCCAACTATTATTCTAAGGTTATAGCTGATTATGACCTTTAGATATGACATACATATTTTGGTATGTCTGGTTCTAACAATGATATTAACGTGTTAGAGGCATTAAATCTTTTTGCCAACCTCACTAAAAGTATTGCTCCTTCAACTCACTATGTTATTAAAAGAAAAGAGTATAACATTGGATATTATTTAACTGATGGTATATATCTAAAATGGGCTACTTTTGTACAAAATATTCATGATCCACGTAGTTCAAAAAAGAAACTTTTTGCAATTAAGTAAGAAACATGTCGAAAAGATGTAGAATGTGTATTTTGAGTTCTCCAGTCATGATTTGTAATTGTCGCAAGACCAACACGTTATTGGAAAAAAAAATATTACATGATATAATGACTTGGTGCATAATTATGCATAACATGATAATTGAGGATAAACGTGATACTGATGCACCAATTCAGAATTTTATAGCAAAGCCAAGTAGGGGTGTGCAGAAACTTTTCTAATCTGACCAACCCAAACCCGAATAACCCGGCTCGATTAAAAAATAACTGGAGTTGGATTCGGGTTAATAAACGTAAACCTGAAGTTATATTAGTCGGGTTGGACGATTTTGACAACGTGCCCAACGTAACCTAACCCGATCGAACTAGATTTATTCTTAGTATTTTTAATTATAAATTATATAAAAATCTAAAAATTATGAAAAAAGATTAAAAAAAAGCATAAAATCATACTTATAAATGCTAAGGCAGGTTTATCCGATTAGTCGGGTTACAAACTTACAATTTTAAAATTAGGCGGCCTTCGGATTACGAAAATGTTACCCGAAATTTGATTAGGTGGGCAATTTAGCCTGCCCAACCCGACCGATGCTCAGCCCTAGCGCCAAATCCAGAAGTTGAAATGGTGGTAAATGAAAATATTTGAAGAATTTCTTTCACGACATAGACAGATTAAGGATAAGATGGCTCATATTGCACTTAGAAATATGCTAATTGATCATTTATATTATGAATATAGTAATTCGGAGGTCTAAATATTGATCAATACATAGTATGAGTTTGTATTGTATTTTTATATTTCGTGTAATTTTTAGAAGCTTCTTAAGTACAATGTGTTCATGTATAATAAATAAAACTATTAGTTTATAATTAAATGTAATTTATAATTCCATAATTTATGTTATATTATTATTTTTGTAATTTCATAAATAATATAATTTCTTAATATATCATTGAATTAATATGATTTATATAAGTATATTAGTGTGATAATTATCTAAATAAAATATTTATATAGAGTAAGGGGTAAAAAGGAGATTTGGGTAAAAGATAGAGAGAATATTCTTTTTTGTTACGGAAAGTTTTTTTTTTTTTGGTAGATAATATTCTTCTTAGTGTAGTATTTGGAGTAATGGATTAGTAATGGAAAAAAAATATAATGCAAAGTTGTTGCATTTTAGAGTTTTTGTCTCTACAAAATAGAGATCTTGGGTTGGAGATGATCTTAGAAGATCAATGTTTAATATTTCGGTTTTTTTTTCCCCAATGCGTCGATTTTGTCGGTATAAATTTTGTCCATATATTTGACGAAGATTTATGCGGAACCAGTACAAATTGTAAACTAGCGAGCATCCTCATTGCTATTTGGTTCATGTAAATGAAATCCGTCCTTTGTTTCTGTCATTGTTGGCCATCGAAATACTAAATTTATTTTAATAATTTGCTTCATTTTTGCGTTTCCAATTTGTTGATTTGTTTTACTATTTGGCTTTGAATCTCAAGATTTTGATGGGAGTGTATATATATATATAAAGTGTATGTGTATGTATATTTGTATCTTTTTTGGTTCTGGATTAACTAAAGGCCTAGGTTTTGCTTCCTGACCATGTTCTTATCATTACATTTTGTTGGAATAGGGAAATTCAAATTGGGTGCATCGCCAAGATTGGGTTTATCCAGAGTAGTCAAACAGATAAAGGTAAAGGATGTTGCTTTATTTTCTGTTGTCTCGGTGATATTTTGCATTTCTTTCATTGTTGGTTGCATAATAAAAAAAACGATAACAGGAAAGTATGATTGTAACACTAGTTGTCTTATGATTGTTTTTCACCAATTTAAAAATAATAACAGCAGTAAGAAATAATGACTATAATACTAGTAATGTTATGACTTTGGCATTTTTTAAGAGTAACCCCACTGAACCAGTGTCCTAAGGAGTCGTGATGTGTTTGAATGCTCTCTCTTTTGGCTCTCTACATTTTCCTTTTCCTAATGTGTTTGTGTTTATTTTCTGGTTTTGGTGGTCTGCTGTTTGTCTGCTGTGAAATTCAGTCTAGATTGACACACTATAAATAAATGAAAACAGGGTCTTACAATCATACCATCTAAAAGTTTCTCTTCATTGAATTTTCATCACAAATGCAATAAAAAGACACATGATAATCCTCCCTTTTCTTTTTCACTGAAATCAGTCTGGTATATATTAATATAGCTATTACTATGGTTGTCTTTTGGCCTCTAGAAGTTTTTGATCAGTACTTGGCTACATGTATAGGCTTCTTAAATCTTTTGCCTTCCTATTTTTTTATTCTGACCCTTTAGAGTTACTTTTTGTAGAGTTAATTAAAGTATAGTGATAGCATAGGAATCTGGAGCAATTTCTAATTGACCCTTGTTTTGCAATTTCTTTTTCTCTGCAGAGTACTACTTTCTTTTGCTTTCCTTTTATAGTTGGCATTTTTATTCAAGAATATCATTCTAAGACTTGCTCAAAACTTTTCTTCTTCTTGTCTTTGTACCAAATTCCTAACTTCTTGCTTTAGCAATCTCTTCCTCTTAAAGTAGAAGTGTATGGTTTATATATACATATTATCCATATGAAGGAGTCTAGAACATATGTTTCTTACTGTAAAGTCTCCTTTTCTTGATGAGTGTTTCTTATGGTGGATTTGATGAACTATATTAATGAATGTTACATATGGTTGTATACCAGTATACCACTGACGAAATATATCCCCAACATGTTCATTTGATTGGTAATTGGTTAGTATATTTGTCTGCTAAACAGAATAATGAAAGTAATTATTTCAGCTTATTTTCATTTTTCTGTCTTTAAGAATATTTCATGCTGTTGTTCCTTTACTTGTTTGAGATATCTTTGTTGTTAGTGATATCTTTGTAACGATATATAAATAAATTAATGAAAGTTAAAGAATTCAGTTCAGCGTTTTTTTTTTTTAAATCTACAGTCTGAATTAATTATTAGCCTTCTACAAATAAATCTAATTGTTAATCATCTTTTGTTCATTTCTTGTAGATGTTCCTTTGAGTGCTAGAAATATTATGGAAGATCCTAGCTAAAAAGTACTTTCACAAGCTTTTAGGTAACGAACAAACTGATTATTCGCATTAGCTATAGTCATGATTTCATTGAATTAGTGTGCTACTATATATTTGTTGAGCACAGAACTCTAGCCTCTTTTAGGTGCTGATATACCATGATGTTTGGCCTGAGTACTTTTGTTTATGTTTCTCTTAGTACTTAGATAGGAAATTGGGGGGAAAAATGTATGTATTTTGTTTTAATTGCATGTTTTGCTATACAGCTATTGGTCAACACTTCCACAAATATTCATCAGGTAGAGTTCATAGATGGTTCCCATATTGTTCTCAATTTGCACCAAGTTCGTAGGAAACTTCTAACAAATTTTGGTTCTTTATTTGATTTTTGGCTGGATGAGTTATTGGGTTTTGTTTAGGAACTTTGTTAATTTTTAATGTGTAGTAATCTGGGCTTTCAATTTGGATGAAGGTATACGTTTGTTTTTTTTTTTCAGCACTTAGTAATGTAGTTAGTGATAATGATAATCATGATAATAATGTTTTAACAAGACTTTATAATTAGGGGAAATTAGATATTATACGGTGTTTTTGAAAAAATTTGAAAAATACGGTGGTTTCGTTTTTTTTTTTTAAGGTGCGGTACAGTTTTTATTAGAAAAATACCGTCTTCTAAAAAATATTTAGAAAAATACTATTTTTTAAAATAGTAACTAGTTTCTGGTAACTAATTTCCAGAAACTGGTAACTAGTAATCAACAGTATTTATAACTAGTATATAACTGGTAATCAGTAATCAGTAACCAGTTTCTAGAAACCGGTAACCAGTAACTATTTTAAAAATGGCACTTTTCTAAATTTTTTTAAAAAGTGATATTTTTTTAATAAAAATTATACGAAAATTGAAAAAAAATATGACTTCCGTATTTTTGTAATTCTTTTCAATTTTTGTAGGTAAAAATGTTAGAAACCCTTAAAATTATAAGTGAAGTACCATGTATTTGGGCTGGCCCAATTGGAAAGTTAGTGTAAGCCTTTTTTTTTACTTGGCATTAAGTTTTGGCTTCTACCCACTTTTTAAATAGGACTTCCATTTAAAAAGTTGTACACGCTTTTTTTTTAGTACTTAGTGATGATTAGTGATTCTTGGCATTAAGTGAAGCACCATAATTAGTGAAGTACATCTCCAACGGCCAAATGGTCAGCAGCTGGTCGACCATTCTAGGACCAGAAACCCAAGGTGGGTTTCTTGGTTTTTTTGGTCGATTTTAAATCACATTTTTAACATTAAAAATGGACTTTTTGAGGGATTTTTGGCTAGAAAAAAACTTAAAATTAATTTTCAAACATTTGAATAAAATAGTCAATTTGAGCTTCTATTTGAAAATTCCTTTGAAAATTCTTTTGAAAAATTTATAAGTTATTTCAAAGAGAATTTTATGTGCATTATAATAAATCAATTACAAGACTCGAGTATAGATTTTAACTTATGTAGACATGGTCTTGAGTCTTGATACTTGATGTTCATCTTTAAGCTTTGAGATTTGTCCAATAATGCGCAGGACTTGATTTCTTGAGTTAATTGAATTCCCGGGGGGTTTCGTGGCTGTCAGAACAAAATAAATGGAGTGCTTTGGTGTTTTGTTTTGGGGTTGATTATCATATATATCGCTCAAAGGCCAAAAGCCCTTGCTACCTGCTTGCTATCGTTTTCCGCCGTCTCTAGCGTCGTAAGCCAATGACTCCTTGTCGCTTTGCATGGTCTACTTCTCTTATCCATTTCCGGCTCTCTTCCACATTTCTTTTTTGTTATCTTAAAATCCTCCATTGATGCTAAGACTCTCATGGACTGATTTTAGCAAAGTGAATATAATAGCTCTCTCTCTACCTTAGATCTCTATGGTTTCATATGATACATGTTGGTGCTGTCCTTACCAACTGTCCACGTGTCTTTACTGTTCCAGATTCCTCTTGGTTTCGAGCTGGATCGGAGAGGCGGGGGTCTGCACTTGCAAAGACTCTCCGATGCCTAAGTTAGATATGTGTTCACTGGGTGGAATAGTAATGATTGAAACTCTCTTCTTTTTCATATATTTCTTAGGCATATATGTCAATATATTTGTCTCTTTCTATATCTTTACCGGAGGGATATATGTCATATATATATCTTCTAGGAACTGGGACATCGATGGCTCCCAATCTCAGGATCAAGTACTTTTTTTTTATCATGACTTACTCCGAAAATCACGGGCCAGGGTTACCGTGATCTCCTCTGATTGACGTGACTTATTCTCTGATATCCCCTCCGGTATGAGCTCGGCAGGGAGGGACTTTGACAATCCGCCATTCTGTCAGGACGGTTTGCCCAATGCACACACCTACCCAAGATCGCATTAAATGCCCTGGGTTTGGAGCCGTGCGCTGCCTCCAATGGTCTTCTGGCGGAAGACCCTTGAGGTTTCTGACCCCAAGAATCAGATTGGGCCGAACCCATCCAAGGTCTGGAATGGATTCGGCCTTGGCTCACGACAACTAACGGGCCCGTATCGCGTCACGTACGATTTATGTGACTTTTAAGTAATTTTCTTATACACGTGTCAACTGACGTATTCTCCGCCACCTGTTTCGCCATTTAGTCATCCACGTGGCATTCAATACAGAAGTGGGCCCCACAATACATTCTGTAGTTTTGCTATTCGTTTAATTCAGCGCTTATTTTCTTATTTGTTTGGTTTTTTAATTATATCCTTAACCTAATCGAAGTCTATGGCTTTTCAAACCAATCAAAAAACAAATTCTACAATCCAATTATTTTGAATGTAATTTTTCTGGTTTTTTTTTTTCAATTCTTTTTTTTTTTTTGGGGTGGGCGTATAAGAATTCCCACATTAGAGGCAATTGACCCTATCATTATAGTTCTGGGGAGCAATGATAGTAACACCAAAAACTTGCATAAAAAACTTACACCAATAATGTGATATCCATTTTCACTACCATCATATCTTATAGTAGAATCACAGCACTTAAAATTTAGTGGTTAAAATGGATGCCACATGATCACGTGGTGTAAGTTTTTGGTGCCCTTAGCATTACTCTAGTTCCGGGTACCCATGTGATATTCTGTTTGCTGCTGTTGGGCGCCGGGGTTTCTTTTATTTCTTTATGGTTCTTTTCATTTTATGCTTTTGGCACAGCAATATATTGTGTTTAATACTTGTGACCGTAATTTTGATCGGAAGCAGAGTTTTTGCTTTCAAATGGGTACCTAGGATCGCTGGAGTTTGATTCCGTCAACTAAAAGCAGTTTCTGTTTGTTCGTGAACTTGGCGGATGGAGACTTTAGATATAAACTTCTCTATTGATTTTTTTATCCTTGCATCAATAAAAGAATGTTATTCATTATGATTTTTTTTTTCTCGTATCAGTGAAAAAATGTTATTCATTTAGTGGCCTTTTAACATTGCTAGTCTTGGTTGAAATAGTGTTAAATCGATGAATTGGTGTCGATTCCAATTTATTTGAGACATATGTAGCTGATCCAAACTCTGAGCAGTTGCTTGTTGGTGTCATTGTTGATACATGGGGAGCTTTGCTCATTTTTTTATAAATTAGTATGTTTGCACAAAGCATGTTTTGCATTTATTTTTCCTAGCTCAATCATGGAAGCTTAGTAAGACAGATGGGGAAGTTCATCTCTTTTTTTTTTTCCTTCTACTCCAGTGTTTTAAGCCACAGGATATCACTGATATCAGGTCGGATTTTGAGAACTGGGTCATCTTGCTCCTACAGGCTTATACCTTTCGGGCACTAAGTACAGTCATCTTGGGAGAGCTTCTCATTCGTGTGGAAAGAAAGTAAGCTTTGGCGCTCGAGTTTGGATTATTTATACTGTTTAACGTATGTAAAATTCGATAAATATACCATAGATGCTTATCTATTATCTTGATGAAAACATAAATAAAACCAGAGCTGATAACTTGTTAATATTTCAGGTTTATTAACAAAATGTCGCTCTTGTAAATGATTGATTTAGATCATGAATTTTGTTGTGTAGTCAACAGACTCAACACACATTAAGACTTATGTAGTAAGTGAATAAATAAATTAATATGACTGAAAAAAAAAAAAGAACAGCAGTGTTTTCATAAATTGTTCGACTAAATGGAAATTCTTTGTTTTCAAATCTGCAAAATATTTGAAAATGATTGTAATAAATGAATTTTCAATTATTGAAAAATTCTGATACCATCCTTGTTTTAAGATCAGATCATGTTATTTGAAAATATGGAACCTTAGGTTCTTTATTCTGTGCTTGGAATTTTATTTCAATCACGACTCTCTAATGACTATTTATGAAATATTGTAAAAGTTTTTTCATTCAGAGTCTTATCCCATGGTAGTTGGTGGTCAACTCATCTTCGTACTAGCTTCAAATTCTATTCTTTGTAGTTCTGTTGGTTCTTTTACGTCAATAATGACTTTTGCTTTTTAGATACTTCATTCGAGGCATAAACCAACGAGTAGAGCGTTTTTGTTACTTTATGTTCAATGTCTTCATCGATTTGTTGCTGAGTTATGTAATGGGGTTTCTGATTTCGTTAGAATTGAGTTAATAAGAATTAAAGTTGATATTTACATAAACTTATTTGTTACGTCACTTCATGGATATGAGTAGATATTCAGCAATCACATAAAAAATTTTGTTACATAGATTTGGTTGGGTTTGTAAATGTTGTTATGCTTTTTTTGTTAAAAAGCTGCGATATGTAAATGTTGTTATGTTGACCTTAATAGCATTACTTTTAGAACCAAATACAGTTTGTTGCCCTGCCTTAGGGTAGCATTATTGCTCTGTGTTATTTCGTGATATGTTTTTAAGACACTAATGTTGAAAATGTCTTTTATTTGATGAGCAGTTGTGTTTTTTGCATGATTTAATGTAAATTCAGGGGAACATGAGATTTATGTTACACCTATATTGCCATTCTTACTTGATACTTTAACAGTTCAGCCAATGAACTTGTGCTTTTATGCTCTCTTTTTTCGCCTGCTGTTTGGGCAGCATTTTTGTTGTATATGCATGAATTTACGGGATTGAATGACATTATGTTTAATCGTTGAACATGTGAGTATAGCATCAATGATCAATCGTATAGACCTGACATCAAACCTTACATATTGATTGCCATAGATTAGTAAAATCCCCTAGAGGCCTTTAAGGCGCTCTCGACCTCTGACCTTTTCATCATTTGCTCGTTCAATTGCTCAGATTGCCTCTATTTCCTCAGTCCACCATCCGAGGCAGGAGTCCACAGTCCAGATTATTACGAAACTTACACCTAACTGTGCAGGTATTACAATCTAAATAATGCAACCTGATTAGTATTACTGTGTTTGTTATCTTTATCAAGTATTAACAGTTTGGGAAGAACTCACTAACAACTTTTATCTTTTCCCTTTTAGGTAAGGGATTAATGACAGGAAAATATGGAATCTAAGACTGACCAGATCGAGATGTCTGATGATGAAGAATTTGATGTAATAACAATTTTTTGATAGTGTGTAGTATCCATCATAGTAGTATCTTGTCTTCTCACCAACCAACACCCAACCCCCCCCCGAATTATACTTTTGCGTTTGTTGATGTGAGAACTAAATATTTATCTTGTTTTGAAGGGACTTATCCAAGCAGATTTCATGTTCCGCGATCCTGAAACTGATGATTTTCATGGAGTGGCTTTTGCTACAGATTTATCTTGATGATAAACAATGGGATTTGAGTGGTTTTGTTGACTTGATCCTGGATCAGACTAGCGTGGGGACTGTCGTCAAAATAGAGGATGATGATGAAAATACAATTGGTCTATTGTCACGGCCCTTAACTTGTACAGATACAAGGCAAGTACTTGCATTGCTAATCCAACTACCATTTGACTCTACTGTTTTCAGCTCATATACATAGGTTTGCGCATAATTCCTTTTTGAAAACCTTTTGCGCTATTCATAGTTCTGGAGAAAAATAATGGAATATAAAATAAAAGAGAGATGGAGGATTTCGAATGAGAATGTACTTCCTTAAGGCCCCATTCATTTATTAAATGTGCATTTTACTTAGGATTTAGTCATGAAGCTTTTTCTGATTGTTCATGTGTGAGTTGTGCGTGCATGTGTATTTACTAAGAAGCGGATACTTAGCTCCTTATTGTTAAAACCAGCATCGGCTTCAAATGATAGGTGTAAAAATATGTTGAAATTATTGTTTACGCCGTCTTTTCCCATATTGATTACTTTAGTTTCCCACATTCATTAGATAGGTCAACTTATTAACCTTGGTCAGTGCTATTTCATAACCAATTTTGTTTCTAGTCTTCTGAGTTTTTATGTCGTGCATTGCATTATTGTGGAAGTTGCAAGAATTTTGGGTTAGCTTGCCTTCATGCCATAGGAATCTTCTGACTTATAAAAGCTACGGATTTGGTTTATACTAGGAGCATAAATGTATCATGGAGCTCAAGGAATATCTCATCTTCTGATTTATAAAAGCTACGGATTTGGTTTATACTAGGAGCATAAATGTATCATGGAGCTCAAGGAATATCTCCTTACACTATGCCGGGAGAAGGATTTTAGCAATGACTTGAGATCACTTTTTGATCGAGGAAGCACATAATGTAGGTCTCTTGGTCTCTAGGCATAATACAAGTCTCCCTGACAAGCTCTTGCCACATCTTTATGATGGTCTTTTTGATGAAGTCTCATGGGCTACAGAAGATGAGGTTAGAAGAGAATTAAATTGTTAATGAGCTTTTGTCTTTTTTCTTTTTTTCCCCACTCTACGGAAGCAACTTCCTCTCCGTGACATTTTCTTGTTGCTTGTTTGAAGCCAACAGAGGAGCGTCGTAAGTCTTCCTGCTTCAAATTCTATTTAATAATCTGTCAAGTTGGCAAGGTATTCCATCTCAACATCCTCACTACACTCTAATTCTGCCTATTAGTTTCAATATGCTTTCCAATTGGTTTCAGTAATCTTATCATTTCTTACCTCTGCTTTTAAAATTTATTACCTATTTTGTGTGTGAAAACTACAGCTAAAGAATACTAGCCAAAAAAAAGAGGCAGAACAATGAGGAGGAAATTCTGTATCGCAATCCAGAAAATGAAATTTTTCACAAGGTCTCCATTTCCTTCTTTCTTTCTTCTTTTTCGCCTTCATTCCTTCTTTTTTTTTTTACAAAAAAAAATACCTTGGATTGTATTTCAATTCTTGTACTAATTATATTTTAAATACATTTCAGCTCAGCTTATGGTCCATTTCATTTCCTTTGCAAACTGAGCAGCTTCTAACTCATGAGGCAAGTAGTGTATAGCTTTCAGTCCATGATTCATTGTTAATTAAGTTTCACTCATCTTACTATTATTGTCATATTTTTCATTCCTAGAGTATGGAATGGAAGATATTAAAATGTCTTCTATTAATACTATTTCCTCGGTCAGTTGATGAGAAAATTCCTACTATAAATACTATTTCCTCGGTCAGTGATGATTGCATACTATTAGAAAGCATATGGTAAATAATCCAGAAAGTGGCTACTGGCTAATAATCTCCATTTACCCAATTGTGTAGGATTTTGGATAAAAAGTTCTATAAATTGGATTCGGCCCAACATTGCCATCAATTTTTTCTTTTCTTTTCTTTTCTTATTCTTCTTCTTTTTTTTTCTATTTTCTTTTTTTTTTTTTTTCCCTTTGCTCTTTAGTCTTTATTGCAAATAAGTTAATGAGATAGTATATTTCATTCAGAATTTGGGAACATGGATTTCAAGGAATATTTTGTATTAAAATTTACTAATTCACTTCAACAATATTATGTTTGACGGAAATAGTACTGATACTCTATGGTCCTTGTCTACTTCTCACTTTGCAGAGTTAGAACTATAGGCTAATGGGGCTAGTCGTGGCCGTTGAAGCAGAAAGGATCCCTATATTTCGACGTGAGTTGCGTTCTCTGGTTTGTGATGATTCCTGAGGCTTATTACTAAAGTGTAGTCTCATTGTTAATTAACTGCATATTTATGTTTTTCATTTAACATTTTCATAAGCTTCAAGATTATAGAACTCAAATAACTGCGTATAATTTACCGGCCTTGACAATGCCAAATAGTGCAATTCTCCTTTTCTCTTTTTTTGCTTTTTTTTTTAACAGTACTTCCAATTTTTTTGCCATGTCGTTATACCTTCGCTTACGTTAGTTTCATGTCGTTTTTAGGATTCGGTGTTATCCTTAGACTGGAATTCACTCTTAAAACCTTAGACTGGAATTCACTCTTAAAATCACCTAAATATAACATTCTCGTTTTATTTAATTTTCAAAATAAACATCGAGAATAAATGGAATTTAAAAATACATTTCATTTTTTACACATTTTCAAAAAAAAATTTCTTCTATGATAATATTTAAATAAAGACAGTTTTAAATTTTAGATGATTATTTGAAAGTGCGTTCAACTTTATTAACATTTAGAATACTTTTGTGAAGTTTTAGAATTTGTTTCATTTTTCACATTAAAAAAAAATTTACTTTACTGCTTCCACTACAAATTAGTTCTGGCTCCGTCATTGGTTTTGTGAGATAGTTAATATGAATTTCCATGGGTTTGGGTTTAGATTCATAATTTTTTAGTTGCTTGTGAATGATGGTTGTGATGGGTTCTTGGAAAAATTAGCTCGAGTACTGCTGGTGGAGTTTTATGTGAAAAGTTCATGCATGGAAGTCCTGAGAAAATTGCCGTAAAGCTACCATTGAGGAGAGTTGAACACAATAGTATATTTGTTACTTTTATTTATAGAGCCATAATCTAGTAGATTTTTGTTTTTATACTTATCTATAGGTTAAAAAGAAAAAAATTAACACTAAATCATTATCTAACCGTTTTCATGATTTAAATAGTTGAAAAAATAATAATAATAAGGAGACGGCTATAGTAAGAGGGCGTCCCTACGTAAGGCCGCTGTTTATACACCGTTTGATGGGAATCTGTAGAGAATCTGTTTATACACAGATTCCCATCAAACGGTGTATAAACAGGACCTTACGTAGGGATGCTCCTACTATAGACGCGCCCAATAATACACATTACTTAATTTTATTTTTTTCTTTATTTTTTATCATAAAAAGACGTACTTTTACTTTTAATTAGACAAAAAAATATATGTAGATAGATATTAAAAAATAATCCTCTTGAATTGGTGCCCTTATTTATAATACATAATACGAGTTTTCCTCATTTTTGGCCTCGAAATTATCACCATTGTTCCATTTGAGTCTCTAAACTTTAAATCGTACCTAAATTAGTACCCAAACTTTTTATCTGTTTCATTTTAACACTTCCCACTACTAAACTATTAATTGTGGACCGAAAATGCCATGAGTTGGTCACGTGTGACACTAACGAATGATAAATTGGTCTTTTCAAGCTCTGATCAAGACTATTAATCTGAGCTCGAGAGAAGCAACACCCAAAAATCTTCAACACTCATTTGAGACGATCAAACCTAGATAAGAGGGAAAGAGAGAAACAAGTGGTTTAATCAAGTAGAGTCCAGAATTTTGCAGATTAAGTACAAAAGCCAAAGAAAAATATGTACAAGTAAAAAAAAGGCCAAAAAACCCAAGAAGAGAATGGAAGGAATAAGCTAAATTGAAATGAAAATGATGGGGTTCTGTTTTATGTGAAAGGAAAAGAATATGAGAAGAAGAGAAAAAAGAAAAAGATGAAACTGTCAAAAAAGAGAATGTCAGAGAGTTTTCGAGAGAGAAATAAAATGCTTTAACTTGAACACGGTTGTAGGTTTTGTGGGTATAAATGTAATAGAAAAAGAGAAAGAGAGAGAGAGAAAGAGAAGGAAACTTATTTAACTGTCTTAAGAAGCGGGAGAGAGTTTCTTGCTATAACAGGTGAAGGAAGAGAAATGAAATAAAAGAGTGCAGTAAGGGATATTGGTAAAGTTGGATGAGATATAGGAAGAAGAAGATGAGCAGGGCAAGGCAGAGGACATGATTGAAAAAAAGTCAAAGGATGGGAAGTCGCCTTCGCTGCCTCTTTATTATTCTTATATATATTTTTCTTTTAATTCCTTTATACATTGGAAAGATCAATTTATATATTGTCAATGTCCAAATTGACTCACTCATGTCATTTTTCTTCCACAATCAAAAGTGAAGAGAGGGTTTAAAATGAAACAATGAAAAGTTCGGGTGTTAATTTGAGGACATTTTGAGGTTTAGTAGCTACAATGGGACATGAATGATAGTTCGGGGGACAAAAAGGAAATTATAATTTTTAGCTATTTTCATTTGTTTACTTAAATTGAGAAAATAATTACAAAATTGGAGATAATTACAAGTTNTTTTCTTTAATTATTTCTTAAAAATCCAACTTACTCCCAGTAATTCTCAAAAGTGATCAATTCTCTTCTTTCGCCTTGAGATCCATATCTCCATAAATTCATATGCATTGAATTGAAGGTAAAACAAAAAAGAATTACTTTATTTTAAATATAGGCTTTTTCTTGTGATTTGAATTTTTGAGTTTTATGAGGTAAATTCCAGATCTGAGATTTTTTTAAATTTTTCTTCGGACAAGGATTGAGATTTTTTTTTCTTTTCAAATGGGGTTAAAAAAAAAAAAGAAAAAAGAAAAAAAAGACTTAGATTAAAGGCCATCAAAGATTGATAACCAAGCTTTTATATTGATGATTGGGTAAAGATCCATCTACTTTCACAACACCAAAAAAAAAAAGAGAGAAAGTGCAGACCCACAATACATTTTGAAAGCACGTGAAATAAAGTCTGTGATCGAATATTATCAATACTGTACAAATTCCTTTTCCGAACTGCCACATAAAAATAAATTGAGAGTACAAATGAAGTTCTTCGAGTCTTTTTTTTTTTTGACTTTTTTTTTCTTTTTCGGTTGTTGGGAGTTCTTTCGAGTCTTTGACTTATAGAGAGATGTAAGTAGGAGAGGGGAAAACAAAGCTAAAAATGAAAGGCTAAAATGGATTTCTTCTTTGATATTGTTGTTTCGATTTTATTGTTGGTACACTGGTTATCTTCTTAGTTCAACCCAGAATTTTTGAGCAAATTTCTTAATTTTTATTTTAACCATATTTTAGACCTTTTGTTTTTTCGAATATTATGACGGATAGAGGATATACTTGATAGACATTTCGATGGGCCCCTTCTCCATTTAGCCCAATCAGATTCCAACAATCTTACCGTATTAATAAGCCTAAAAGTCTATACCGTATTTTAGAAGTCCCCTTATAATATATAATACGAGTTTTCCTCATTTTTGGCCTCGAAATTATCACCATTGTCCCATTTGAGTCTCTAAACTTTAAATCGTACCTAAATTAGTACCCAAACTTTTTATTTGTTTCATTTTAACACTTCCCACTACTAAACTGTTAATTGTGGACCGAAAATGCCATGAGTTGGTCACGTGTGACACTAACGAAGGATAAATTGGTCTTTTCAAGCTCTGATCAAGACTATTAATCTGAGCTCGAGAGAAGCAACACCCAAAAATCTTCAACACTCATTTGAGACGATCAAACCTAGATAAGAGGGAAAGAGAGAAACAAGTGGTTTAATCAAGTAGAGTCCAGAATTTTGCAGATTAAGAACAAAAGCCAAAGAAAAATATGTACAAGTAAAAAAAAGGCCAAAAAACCCAAGAAGAGAATGGAAGGAATAAGCTAAATTGAAATGAAAATGATGGGGTTCTGTTTTATGTGAAAGGAAAAGAATATGAGAAGAAGAGAAAAAAGAAAAAGATGAAACTGTCAAAAAAGAGAATGTCAGAGAGTTTTCGAGAGAGAAATAAAATGCTTTAACTTGAACACGGTTGTAGGTTTTGTGGGTATAAATGTAATAGAAAAAGAGAAAGAGAGAGAGAGAAAGAGAAGGAAACTTATTTAACTGTCTTAAGAAGCGGGAGAGAGTTTCTTGCTATAACAGGTGAAGGAAGAGAAATGAAATAAAAGAGTGCAGTAAGGGATATTGATAAAGTTGGATGAGATATAGGAAGAAGAAGATGAGCAGGGCAAGGCAGAGGACATGATTGAAAAAAAGTCAAAGGATGGGTAGTCGCCTTCGCTGCCTCTTTATTATTCTTATATATATTTTTCTTTTAATTCCTTTATACATTGGAAAGATCAATTTATGTATTGTCAATGTCCAAATTGACTCACTCATGTCATTTTCTTCCACAATCAAAAGTGTAGAGAGGGGTTAAAATGAAACAATGAACAGTTCGGGTGTTAATTTGAGGACATTTTGAGGTTTAGTGGCTACAATGGGACATGAATGATAGTTCGGGGGACAAAAAGGAAATTATAATTTTTAGCTATTTTCATTTGTTTACTTAAATTGAGAAAATAATTACAAAATTGGAGATAATTACAAGTTTAAGGTAAATGAGGACATACAAAACTGCCAAAGCATATTTCCTTTCTTTGACTTGGTACAATTATTGGGCTTGAAGTGAGTGAAGGAAGCCCAACCCCTTTGGTATACATGACTAGCCAAACATAGAGTACTTTCATAGGAAATCAACCTAGATAGTACTAGTTTGAAATAAAATGACTTTTTTAGTAGTCTGTTATAAATTGATATTTCTAGTAGTATCACAAATTATATGACGATGGGTCACATAATTTGTGATTATAAAATTATAACTTTTTTAAGACTAATCAATAATCGCAAATTGTGTCATCTTTCATCACACAGGCTCACAAAACACTAAAAAACTATTAGAAAAGTCATTTTTCAAATCACTCTCAAAAAGTCATTTTAATCAAAATTACTACTATTTATTTCAATTTCCCTACTTTTATTAGGGCTGATCGCTGGTTTGATTGGGCGGGTTACACTACCCACCCAAACTGACCGCATGCATTTCGGGTTACCATTAGGCAACCCGAAACCCATCCAAAAAAGGAATATATCATTCATAAATTACCTAAAATTAGTCGGATTGATCGGGTTAAACTGATTAAAAAAATAAATGAGTACATATATTTTTTTAAAGAAAAGCTCATATTCAAAATCAATAGTAAAAATCAAGATATTAAATCTGAGAAATTAAGTAATCGAAAATCAACTCCGTGATTGTAGATTTGTATTCATTTCTCAACACAAAAGAGATTCAAAAGAAAATAGATATCAATTGATAATTTCCCTTGGACACCAGAGAGAGAGAAAAAGATGGTGATGGAAACTTTAGTTGTGAGCCTCAAAGATTGATTCATTGTCCTTGAGCATCGTGGTAGGTAGAGGCGGTTGTCAATATGTGTGATTGTATTTTTTTACTTTAGGTTTATTATTTGATAAATGCTAAATACACTATTTCTAGTCTCACAGTCCGATACGTGGATTCTACTATTCAATTTAATATTTTAATAATACAATAAACTATAGTGGAATCCACATGTCAAACAGTGAGCTTGGGAGAGTGTAAAAGATAGTGTAAAATAAAATGCTGTTAGCATTCCTCTTATTGTTTTATTGTTTAGATTTAATTTGTTTAAGGTCTTTTTCTTTAGGGCATTTAAACTTTTTAGGACCGAAGCTTAATAGGATAATGGGCCGTTTTCTTTAGGCCTTTCTTTTGTACGCTCAGTTTTTCGTTTCTTTTTAATTAATATATATATATATATATGGGTGAGTTTTCAATGGGTATTTTTATTTTTGCTTCATAAATGGTTAAGTTTAACCAATTAGAAATAATATACAATAACAAGTTATTGATTCATTTTATTAATTACTAATTCATTTTTATTTCTTTTCTTTTAGAATTTGAACTTTAAAGTTTAATTATTTTTAATTACCCTTAATTTGAAACTATATGTACTATTATAAATTCAATATTTCATCAAATTTTTTTTTCACTGGAGAAAAGATAAATTCTAAGGTAGGTATATTTTTTATATTTGGAATACATTATTTTTAATCTATTAAAAAAACTATGATACATAAAGGAATAAAGGAATTACATTGAAAGAAAATCTATTTTTAAAAAAAAAACATTTTATACGTGAAGTTGGCTCTTCATTTAGTATATATGAATTGTGAAAAGCCTAAAATTTGTACACATCTTAATTAATTTCCTATTTTTAAACCTTAAATGGGAATAACCAATTTTAAAAAAGAACTATTAATTTTTTTTTCTTCACAGTTAGTTTAACGATATGAACCCAAGAACTATATTGAAAGAAAATTTGTCTTAAAAAAAACTTTATACATGAATTAGCTTCAACTTTATATGTTAATTAATTTTCGTTCTTAAAAACTTTAAATAGGATTAATTATTAAATATATCTCGGTTTTGAGGACTTTAAATAAAAATTATAATAAAAAAATAGAAAATGAAAAACTTATCAACTCATCATGTTACCTATCTTTTATATTTTAAATAATTTTATATATATATTAATTACATTAAAAGTTTTAGTAAAATTACTAATATTATTATAGCCACTAGATTAATATCTAATGATCTAAATTAGAATACCTACTCATGGACCAAAAGTAAAAATTTCTATTGAAACCTTATCTATATATATATATATTGGCACCACTCTAATAGGTATTTTTATACCTATCCATAGGTATTGTTTTATCTAATCAAAATTTATCATGCACGTTTTTTCATGGTAAAAGGTGAAGAGAGAAAAATATTAAATAATGAGTATTTATTTTAATTTTTATTTTTTTTTCTACTACTTAAATTATAGTAGCCGTTAGATCAATGATCTGGCGGCTAAAAAATATACCTATAGATAGGTAAAAAAAAAATACCTATTGAATTGGGAACCTATATTTATATATTAAACAATGTACATTTCATTAGATGAGTTCGATTTTATTCAGTCGCATTATGACCAATACGAGCTTGACTGACAATACATTAGTTAAGTTAAATATAACCCTAGTGGCTTTTGGGTTGTAATTTTTTTAGGTTGTGCAGAGTTATATTTCTTGCACTGCCCTAACTTTGATATGTTTTAAGTAGCCTAACATTGAAAGAAAAGGACCCAGATTAAAGTTAGTTCAGCTGATCACATGAGATAAGCTTGAACGAAGGTTTCTGAGATGTGGACAATTTTACACATGTTTTTTATTGAAAAAAAAAAAAAAAAAAGGGGGTTGCAAAAAAAATTAAAAATCCCAAACAACTTTAAGCCAAGGTTGGGAAAAAGAAAGGAAAAGAAAAAAGAAGGAAAAGTTAAAAAAGAAGGAAAAAGGGAAGAAAGGAAAGGAAAAAAAAAAACCTTTAAAATAATTGGGAAAAAAAAAAAAAAAAGGGAAGGAAGAAAAAGGGTTAATTAAAAAAATAACAAAAGAACCAATGAAATAATTTTTAAAAAAATAATTCAGAAGGGAAAATAACCAAATTAAATTTTAAGCAACTTCAACCCCCCCCAAGCCCTTCAAACTTGGAAAGAAGCAAAAAGGGGGGCCCAAAAGGAAGCCCCCCCCCCCAAACTCCCCCCCTCCCTCCTCCCCTCCCCCGCCAAAACGAAAAAATTTGGTCCCCCCCCCACTCCTCTCCCTCCACTTTGCTCCATCCCTCCAAAAATCTACTCTGCCAAATATAGCATTAGTGTCTTTAAAAAAAAAACTAATAAATAAACAAGAAAGACGGACAATGAAAAAAATGAGAAAAAGATTTTGAGAAAAACCAAGAATAGTGAAGATCTTGATCCGACTCTGCAAGCTTCTGATTGTATAAGCTATACTTCTGTCATCTTACGAAATCACAAGTTGTTGAGAAACCAAAAAACTAAGAAAAAATTATAATTAATTCAAAATCCAGATAATTTAAGTTTGCTTAAAGTTCACAATCCAAATGTTTAGATTTTAACTCATGTATAAAATTTATGATTTTAATGGCCTTTACTTCAATAAAATAGCTCCAAAAAATCTGTTGTAGAAACCAAATTGATTACCAGTCTGCAAAATAGTTTTAGTTGCAGATTGGTTATTGGTTGCAATCTACAAACGTAATGCTATATTTTAAAAAAATATATACTAGAGGCAATAACCAATCTAGTATTTAATTTCTAAATTATTTTTTAGAAATCAGTAATCAAATTTATCACTAGTTTCATACCACCACACTTCTTGCTAGAAAACCAATACCAAATTTTTCTTTCTAGTTTCAAGTTCCAGATTTACTTTTAGAATATTGGTTTTCAATTTACCATTGATCTTTAAGCTAATATTAGTAAAATCCATATTAAAGCATAAGAATACTATTAAAGCATGAATATTATTAAAACAGAGACTCGTACTGATAACGTGTTATGAATAATAATATAGTTTATAACTATGTACAAGAATATAAATACTACTACAGCATACGAATATAAATAGCAAGACAAAAAAGATAATTTTCTCTCAATCTTTTTCTTTTATTCCTTCTGTCTTTCTTCTTTTATTTTTCTTCTTTGCTCATATGTTTCAAGTACAATAGAGAGACCTATTTATGGGCATAAAAATTGGCATCTCTTCTTTCTTCTTCTCTTTTCTTTTACAAAGTATCTTTATTTTTCATTTGCTTTTATGTGGTATCTAAATATTTCACTACAATCTTATAACCCCGGGGAAGCTCAGCAACCTTGCAGTTCACATTGGATCTCTCATTATGGATCGCTCAATAGAATTGACCACTACAGTAGAGGCCACTCAAACTCATGACCTTAGACTCATGAGGCAACGACTTTACCTGTTGTCTCGTTCAGTGATGTTTTTAGTATTTATATAAATTTTGTAGCATCATTTTTGTGTATTTGCATATAGAATTCTTTGCCATTATTTTCTTTAAATCTTTTAGTTATAGCACTCTAAATATGTCGGTAATTTAAATATGACAATAATATTTTTTATTTTTTTAATTCTTTTATGACGTAAAAAATGAATGCATAAAAATGGATATTTTTAGAATGATAATGCTTAAGGTTCCAACTATTTTACTAAATTTTTAATATATGATTTGTCATTATTTAATTAGTGTATTAAAATTTATTATAAATAATTACATACTACTTGATGCCGCTAACGTCATCTTTTTTAGAATATAAAAAGTGTATAATTTGTGATGAAAAAAAACTGAAATTACATGTTTAAATATTGATAGATTTAAAACTTTCGTTTTTCGGAATACGAGATGAACGGTCAAAAAAGATAAACCAATTACCATATTCCAAAGACAAATATGATTTTTAAAGGTAAACAGAAAACAGAAATAACAAAAGAAGGCTCAAAATTTTTTCACATACGTTTATATATATAAGAGTTTTCGCCATAGACGTACAAGTCTCAGTGGCTTCTGCGCCTCTTTGCCGCCATGAGAAAGGCCAAGCGAGGAGGAAGAACACATGATCATCGCTCTGATAGAGTCGAGGAATCATCATCGTCATGGAAAGATCTGAATCAAGATCAGAGCCTCAGGCCTGAATTGGTTCCAGCTTCACCTCCCTTGACTTCTCAGCCACAGAATCTCGAACCCACTGCCACCATCGGCGAACCCATCTCCAATTCCGTACCCAGAATCTCAAGAAGCAGTCGAAATCCCAAATGGGTCTCGAGGAATCGGCCTGGCCGTGGGGTCAAACCCCGGTTTGTCAAGAAATCTGAGGTGGGTTCTTTGGAAGGTGAAGTGGGTTCGTTGAGTATCGATGAAAGAGTCGATGGGCAAGTTGAGAAAGTGGAAAAGGACGAGAGAGAAGGAGGTGGGAATTGTTCAGGTTCAGTTTCAGGGTCGAAGAATGAGGTGGTGGTTGAATCAAGGAAGGAGGAGTCGAATGATGTTATGGATATATTGGAAGAGTTGAGGCTGAGGTTGAGTGTTGAAGAGCCACAGTTGTCTGAGGAGCAGCATAGGAGTAATTGCCAGTCCCAGGAGGATGAGGTAATTATAATTAATTTAAGCCGATTTGAAGTGCCTTTGTTATGATTTTAATGTTTTTGGATTGAGTTATGATGTGTAGATAATATGTTTATTTGTAATTAAGTAAAAAAGCTGTCGTGAGAATTTAATGTATGGTGTCTAGTTTTAGATGGTTGATCTTCCTTTTCTTGGTGTTGAAGCCTTCAAGGGATAGATTAGAGACTTAGTCTAATGCTTACTCGTTGATTATATAAGCCTTTTGGCGTAGCAGTTTGTATAAAATATTTGTCTGTTCAATGGAGAAAAGGAGTTCAGGATTGGTTCAGTTTCCTTGCCCTGTCACAACCAGAAAAAATTCTGTTCGGGTAGCTTATTGTGAAAGAATTCTGATTTTAAAAAATAAGGTCTTGGTTCACAAGGCTCTTCATCAAATCTATGATTCTATGTAGAGTTATGATTTGCCGATAAGGTTGTTTTATTTGTAATTAAGTAAAGTATTGTAAAAAAGAAGTCTTGAGAGTTCAATACATGTTTAGATTAAGAACTTATTCTAATGCTTATTCTCCGAAATATAAGTGTCTTGTTACAACCAGAAAAAAAAAAAATCAGATGGAGCATTCTGGTTTTAAAAAGTAAGGTCTTGGTTATTAAGGTTTTTCAACAAATCTAAGATTATTGGTGGTTACAAGGATTGCCAAAAACAGAGTATGTCCGATATGGTAATAAGGTGATGCAGATTTTGAAATTACTTTTGTTAGAGGTTAGTTGAAGACATGCTTCACATGTTAAACAACAAAATGAATATTTCAGGACTTATTTTTTTGCATTACTGCTGTGATGCAAGTCAACAATGATGCTCACTTTCTGAACAATTTTTAGATAAGGGTAAATGGAGAAGAATCTCAAGTTAGAGTGTCAAATACCAAGAAATGATATTGCAGATCTTGTGGCATTGATATGGGATGTATTCAAATTACTTGGCTGATAAATATTTTGAAAGTGTGAGGCTTTCCCTTCCCCCTATTTCATTAAAATTGTGATATTATTCCAAATTGTTTCCTTAAAAAAAAAAGAAAAAAAGAAAAGAAAAAAGATTACAGAACCCATAATACTTGAATATATTGAAGTGCATGCAATGCAAGTAAGTATTTGGAATAATAGACACTGAATTATCAAGTATTGACTAGTTCTAGAAAAAATGTGGCATTCATGGGTAGAAATGGTGGTACAGTATAACTATTGAAACCCATATATTTCATCTTTATGTTTTTTTGCAGTTACTTGCCCTGGAGTCTATTTACGGAGGAGATGTTATCATCTTTAATAGAGATAGAGGGCTTAAATCTTTTCAGGTTTTGCAGTAAGCTAGTAACTTCGGAGTTCATTTTCATATAAGGAAAGAGTAAATAATTAAATAGTCTAACATTCTTATGTTTTTACAGGTTCATGTACACATTGAAGCTCCTAATGGAATCACTGTTACTACAAAGCTAAATTCTTCTGGTGATCTCAAGACCACAGGCAACAATATAGATGACTTCTCGTACTCATTCAAAGTTCAATACATTCCACCAATTGTGTTGACATGTTTATTACCTAAATCGTACCCAAGCCACCGACCCCCTTATTTCACTACAGCTGTTCAGTGGCTGGATTCGGTAAAGATTGCCAATCTTTGTTCCATGCTTGACTCCATATGGAATGAGCAAACAGGACAGGAGGTTATGTACCAGTGGGTAGAATGGTTAAAGAGTTTTTCTCTTTCCTATCTTGGGTTTGACAAAGAGATAATGCTTGGTCCTTATGGCATAAAACATACTGAAGATAGGCGTGCAGTTTCAGGGAGTGTTTCACCTGACATTGATGTTCCTTTCCTTAGAAGTTACAATGACGAGAGACTCCATGAGAACTTCAAACAAAACATTCATGAATGTTGCATTTGTTTTAATGAGTACGCAGGTAATTCTCAACCTTTCTTGGCATAGCTTATAATTGATTTTCTTTTTTACAATATATTTAGGTTCAATATTAGTCTTCGCTCATGCTCCCTACCCCAGTTCTATGTTAAGGAAGTGTACTATATCTTTGACATTGACTTGGTTTTCCTCCAGTGATTGGTTTGCATGAAACCGCATACTACTTATGGCATCTTTATTTACGTTTTCTGAACATGAATTGAATGATTAGGAACCCTTCTAGTTTTCTACTCTTTTCTTTTACTAAAATTTGTTTCTTGTAAAGGAAAAAAAAAAAAAAAAATTACCCCTTTTGCAGTTGTTCATTTGCTTGTTACAGTGTATTCTTCTGCCACTCCAAACTTGTTTTCTAGTAGAATAATTGGTTTTTAAATGGCAAAACGTCATATGTTACTGAAATAAATAAAAGGGCTGCCCAACTAATGAAGCTATTAACTGATCATGTGATCTTCCAAAGAAACTAAGTCAGCGTTTTGTAACCTGTTGAGTGAAAAATTAGTGCACTTTTAATGTGCCTGGAAAATCATTGGCCCCGTTTGTTTCAACCATTCCATTTCATTGGAATGGAAAATCCATTTGAATGAGTGTTTGTTTCAACAACTCCAGTTTTTCCATTGAAATGATGTTTTAGAATGTGTGTTTGTTTCAACAATTCAGTTTTTCCATTCAAATGGTCCATCAGAAAAATTAACCATTGGAATGATTTTTTTGTGTCTTGAATGAGAATGGAAGAGGAGAGGTGTTTTTTAATGGTCCATTCCAATGCTCCCATTCTAATTACAACTCATTCCACTACTTTTTCCATTCAAATGTCTCCCATTCCAATTATAACATTCCACAATTTCCATTCAAATACACACATTCAAATAAGCGAACCAAACGGGGCCATTGACTTTCTGAAGAGGCATTTCAGCAAGAGCTGGGATGTGGTCGCTAGATGATAAATTTGATTAGTCATAGAACCCGTTAGTTCTCTTTTTCTATTAATTCACCCTACTAATATATCTTAATAGGTACTGAGTTCATGAGGCTTCCTTGCCACCATTTCTTCTGCCGAAAATGCATGAAGACTTATTCTGACATACACGTCAATGAAGGAACTGTAAGCATGCTTCGATGCCCTGATGCAAAGTGTCGGGGTATGGTCCCACCCGGTTTGTTAAAACAATTGCTCAGTGCTGAAGAGTATGAACGCTGGGAGTCTCTAACATTACAGAAAACACTCGAGTCTATGTCTGATATTGCCTATTGCCCACGTTGTGAAACACCCTGCATAGAGGATGAAGACCAGCATGCTCAATGTTCACAGTGCTTCTTTAGTTTTTGCACACTTTGCAGGGAACGACGCCATGTAGGTGCTGAATGCATGACCCCGGAATTGAAGCTTCAAATCCTGCAGGTATTACTTTTGTTTTAGTTCTGGAAAATCTTTGCCATAAGTTGTGGTCTTTAGTCCTTTTAGGACTTGCTAACCATTTTCTCAAGCCAAAGACTTAACTACTATATCATGGGAACTAATAATATAGAGAAGACCTGATGTAGGATAATATGAGAAAAGAAAGAGAATTGTTAATATAGCAAGGGGTGAATATAATTAAGGCCAATATAGATGAATAGGTAGGAAAGCAATAGAATTAAATCAAGAACTCAGAAAGAAAAGAAGAAGCATAGTGGGAGAAAACTCAGTAATTACTCATTATTCATTCATAATCTGAAAAGTAATTACATAGATGACCTATTTATAGATAGGCACAACTAGGAAACTAAATGAAAATAAGAAACTAACGAAACTAGGAAATATAAAACTAGTTAATCAAAATTAAAATAACATAACAATTAAATAAAACCTAATAAACAACAGTAATAATAATTTCCTACTATACTATATTCTGTCTACATCAAGACCTTTTGGGAAATAAGCTGCTGACCTTGGATTTTGTTTCACATATTAGAACTTTGGTTTTGGAAAGGAAGTTCTTTCTTGACATTAGTGGTCGCTTTAGTTGGTTCTTGGTGAGGGTATAATGTCTAAAGAACCTTCTTGTAGGTGTATCAATGTATCAGCTGAGCTGCAACTTCATCTTATGGTGTGTTTGTTATAACGGAGCTTTTTCAAAATCAAATATTTCAAAATTTCTATTCTCTCTTCCTTCTCTCTTATCTCTCATTCTATTACGCAGAAACACCCTATGCTGACAACACAAATGATTTAATGCCCATGCAAATATTTTCTTCCTTCTTTTGGTGGGTCTTATTTAGAATCTTGATTTTCCATGTTATGTCCTAAACTGCGTGAGAACTTTCTCTTCCCCTTTATCTACTGTTGAAACCCAACCACTCTTAAAACAATTATATTGAGCTATTTTTCAATGAATTATGATTGCTATTATCCCTGTTATCAAGAAACTACCAAGGTTGTTTAATAAATGAGTCATGTATGCCAAATATATTGATTTTTATGCTAGCTAAATAATAGCAATTCAAGAATCTGTTGGCTTCTGTTTCCTGAGATGTATTTACCATCTCACGTTGTATCCTTAATATTTTTCATTATGGCCTTGCCATTGCCAATAATAATGTTGTAGGTGAAACAGCACACTATGTCTTTTACTAATGCTAGCATATCTGAGCTTGAATACCTTCAGGAGTTCACCAATTTCTTCTTCTGATTTGGCTGCAAGTCCCAATTCATTTTCAAGTGGCTTTACCTCGCTTTTATATGGAAAATAAGTAGAGTATCTTTAAGAGTACAAATCCGTAAGTTTACTGAGGCAATTTAATCCACGGATTGGGATGTTGCCTGAATGTGGACCAGCTTTTCCCTAGTCTAGTAGAACCTTCATCTATTTTCTTAGAATACCTGTAGATTATATGGTTAACTTTGTACTTGCAGGAGCGCCAGAATTCATCTCGATTGAAGGATGAGCAAAAGCGTCGAGAGCGTGAACTGATTAATGAACTTCTTAGCGTCAAGGAAATACTTCGTGATGCCAAGCTATGCCCTTCTTGCAAAATGGCAATCTCCCGAACTGAAGGTTGCAACAAGATGGTCTGTAACAATTGTGGGCAATACTTCTGCTATCGGTGTAACAAGGCCATTGATGGTTATGATCATTTCAGGTCTTTTTCTTAATTGTTAGGATCCATCTTTTGTTTGTTTTATCTCTACTTCACTGTGCTGTGTGCTTTTGCCTACTCCATTAGGACTATAATCTTTTATCAATTTCAGGACTGGTACATGTGACTTGTTCCCACAAGAAATGATTCGGAACTGGGAAGAGAACATAATTCCATGGGAAGAGCGCATTAATCCACGGCAGGTTATTGGTCAGATGCAAGTTCATCTCTTTGGTGGAAATGGTCATGGTCAATTGTGCCCTAATTGTCGCCAATTTAATGTGAAGGTGAGTACAGAATTGGCCTGATACATCTAAGATCTTAATGGGTATAGAACATATTTTCTGTTTGATATGTAGCAGGTTAGCCGCAACTTCTTGTTGCCCAAAAAGCTGCAATGTGTGGACTATAAGTGCTTNAACATCTTCCACTAGAGGATCTCATTTTTAAGAAATTGTCTATTTGGACTAGTAGATTTCTTTTTAACTGTGCATCTATATCTGAGAAATCAAGGTCATGTCTCGTTCCATTTTTGAAAATTCTCTCTAGTAAGCCAAAAGGTTTGAAGGCTTTTATAAACTGAAAATTAGGTCTATCAATATTTTTTTTCTTTTTTTTCTTCAGAAAAAGTAAGCCCTCATATTTCTTAAACAACAGAAATACTCTATCAGCATTTGCTACATGATATGTGAAATGTAAGTGACGAATTAGCATTTTTGTTATGCATTATGTACACAATTATTATTTATCATTATTCACATTACGAAATTATTATGTGCTACAAAATAATAGGGTATTTTAGTCTTTTGCAAGTTAGAGTATCTAATTCTTCCAAAAAATAATGGTATTTTTTACTACATAAGACCATGGTTTATTTTCAGGTTAGGGGAAAACAAAAACAAAAAGATATTTTAACCAAAAAAGGAAAAAACATAATTCAAAGTAGACAATGCAAAAAAAGAATTTGCCAATGGAGAAGCAAATTTCAAAAAACAATACTTTAGTACCATTTTGTCAGATGTGGCAAGTTCCTATAGTCGTGCATTGGCTATGTAGAGTTTATTCTATTCTATATGGGAAGATTCTCTTTTCCTTCTGAATTCCGGATCATGGTATGATGTTTTGATCCATTGACAGGACGATATCATTGTCGCCATCCGTTTCCCAATATTTTGTGTCAATATGACCGAGATTTTATGCTTTCATATTTTTGATACGTTAACAGGTTGGCAACAACAATCATCTCTTCTGCTGGGCATGCCAAGTAAACTATTGTTACTTGTGCAAGAAGATTGTAAGGCGCGGCTCTCAGCATTATGGACCGAAAGGGTGCAAACAACACACGGAAGGATAGTCCTACATTATGAAGTCTAATCCATTTGAAGGTGCAAATGCAAAATGTTTTGGCACAAAAACAAATAGCGGTGGACTACAATGGATTGAGATCAAGTATCAGCAAGGCCTGGACTTTTTGCGTGATTGGAAGATTCCCTAATTTAAGGTGATCAGAGTCCTAGCCAACGTATCACTGCAAACCTGGTTGGCTACTAAATCATTATACAAGCTCAAAGCAGGTAGTGGCACCAAATTAGGGCATACCTGCTCATACATTCTTATCCAGCGACATTATGTTTTTCGCATTTGAATTATCTTACAGAAGCAGACTACAATTTTCTACCCAATATTTGCATATGAAGTGCGGTTATATGTTTATCACACTTTTGCTTTTTGGAGCAGAGCTGATTGTAAAAATTGAGACAAATATGATTGCCAATTTTGAATAAGTTTATGTCATTCACAGAAATAAATATAAATTTTCATACTTTATTCGTTAATGGATTTCTCTTTTAGTTAATGATAAGGTCCCTGATCTGTCCCTCCCTTGAAGATCAGGCACGTGAGTTATAGTAGAGGGGAAACTAGTGAAGAAACATATTAGATATCGTTTGTATGAATAAATTCCTTCCACTCAAATACAATCTCAAATATGGTTTTGTAATGTAATTTCTTTTTATCTACGTACTTGCTTTCATTTACCATTTGGACCATTTTACTTTCAATTTTAAATCATATGAAGTGCATATACTAATTTCTATTATGCATTTTAAGGAAATTCAATAGATTGAACATTTTGGGATGTTACATGACACGTTTTCGAATTTATATTACAAGGTGAGATACAACTTACAATTTAGAGCACATTGATGATATATTGAGCATATTTACTAATGCATAAGAGTGTGTTCCGTATGAGAGAGATGTGGAAGGAAGGAGAGAGGTGAGGGAATTATTGGATGAATTTGGAGTATGGTGGTTGTTTGGTAGAAGGGATTTTAGGAAGTAATGATTAGACAAGAGATTTCAAATCCTCAGTTTTAACCAACTTTTAATTACTTCAAAATTAGAGAGATTATAGGAGATAAATGTCACTCAAGTGGTAAAGTAGTTATTCTAACTGTAATCTTTGTCTTTCCTTCTATCTCTCCTCTTAACCAAACAATGAGAGGATTTTTGTCTTATCTCCTTCCTCTCGTACCAAATATAATAAGGGAAGAGTACTCTCTTTATTCTGTCACTTCTCTTCTCTAGTAATATAAGTCTCATTCCTTCCTATCATCTCTTCTTTCTATCAAACATAATCTAAATGGAATGAGTAGAAAGGGAATTGAAAGAATAAAAAATAATAATTGGGAAAAGTTAGGATTCTTTTTTATATGTAACTAATTAGTGAGCAAACATGGGAGGAAATATTTTCCCTTTCCTCATTCATTAGAAATTAGTAAACATGCCAATGATCCTAGATCTGAATAATTGTATACAATGTTAGTTTTTATTATTCATGTATGTCTTCAATTTTTTAGGTTTTGCCCTCACTTGTTCAGCAAATACATTTGCCCATGAAATTATTTACATCATGACAAAAATTCAAGCAAATTTGCATTGGTGCCCCTTAATTTATGTCAAACGAGGAGGTGTTCGATTTTGAAATTGATATGAACAATTGCCTATGGTTTTCATGTTGAAAAAATTGGATCCAATGTCTTCGCATTCCATTCCTCAACGAGTTCTTGTTGGTGGGCCATGGAGCTGAGTTTTAAAAAACAATTGAAATCATTCTCGGAGAATTTAGAGGGATTAGTGAGGTAACTAATATGAATTTCTATTAGGCCCTAATGGCTTAGATTTACAATTTTCCAGTTGTGCGTTAACGATGGTTGTGATGGGTTGCGGAGAAAATTAATCTGAGTACTTCTGGAGGAGTTTGCATTGGAGTCTGTTAGAAAATTTACATAACGCTACCATTGAGTAGGGTGATGAGCATAATAGTATATTAATTACTTTTAGCGTTTTTTTTTTTCCAATTTTTTCTTCTAAAGTATAGTGTTTGTTTCACTTTATGCCATATAATATAAAACATTTTAAAAATTTACCCTATTGTTATGTTATATTTTAAAAATTCTCCTCAACATTACATTATATTTTAAAAATTCACTTTCAAATAGAACAAAAAACACATTTTAAGCTTAATAGTTAAAACTTGAAAAATAAATATAAGCTCTTCTCTCTAAGGCTATGTTTGGTAGGAAGGAAAAAGGAGAGGAAAGAAAAATTTTGATGGAAAAGTGGAGGGAAATAAATTTTTGGGTTGTTTGGTAGAAGGGAAAAAGAAAGGGAAGAGAAAAGGGGAGGGAAAAGGGGAGGGAAAAAAGTGGTGGGACCCACTCAAATATTTTCCTCCCAAAAATAGAGAGAAAAGGGGGAAAAAAATTTTTTACTCATGTTTTAAAGTGAATTTACCAAACTAACTTCTATATATATATATTAAGCCTGAAGCTCAAAAATCTGATAGCTTCTTTGATCATCATTTTATTTTAAAATTTTTAGAAAAAACCTAATTTTTTCATGATATGATTGGTCCAATCATTATTTTTCTTTGCTATGATTAGTTGTAATTTATACATGTATTATATAATATTGTATTTAATTTAACATTAATGATATCTTATAATAAATTTAGTTCATCGAATCGAACAAATGATTGTACTACATTCGTCTCATCAAAATAAATATAGAGAGAGATAAAAACATAATTTAATGTTTTATAAAATATTATATTTAATTTAAGGGGATGGCTACGGTAGGGGCGTCCCTACGTAGGGTCATGCCTTAATTATTGTTGGACGGGAATCTGTGGGGAATAACGAGAATCTGTGGAGAATCTATTTATATACAGATTCCCATCCAACGGTGAATAGACAGGACCCTACGTAGGGACGCCCCTACTGTAGACGCGCCCTTAATTTAATATTAATGATTACTTATATTAAATTTAGTTCATCGAACGTCAGAAAGTTGTGTTACATTCGTCTCATCAAAATAAATAAAGAGATAAATATATTTTTTGATGTTGAAATACATTGAACCTAACTATATCTTTGATCATTATTCTATTTTTAAAATTTTTACAAAAATCCTAATTTTTTCATGATATGATTGGTCCTATCATTATTTTTCTTTGCTATGATTGGTTGTAATATATACATGTATTATATAATATTGTATTTAATTTAATATTAATGATAGCTAATAATAAATTTAATTCATCGAACAAATAGTTGTGCTACATTCGTCTCATCAAAATAAATATAGAGATAAATATATTTTTTAATGTTAAAATACACTGAACTTAACTATACATTAGGCTTAATGTATGTAATATTAATACAACTCGCGCAAAGCGCGATATAACGATTAGTTGTATACTACTTTTAAAATTTAAATAAAAATGGCAAAACAGTCATTTTAAAATATACTAGTTTTCTTTCCTTCCTACATACCAAATAACAATAGAAGAAATACATTTTCCTTTCCATCCTACACATTTTCTTTCCCTCCTAATTTTTCTTTCCCTCCTACTTTCTTTCCTCTCTACCAAACATAGCCTAATATCGTTTTAGACACCGATTAATTTATTTCTCACTCCACCTAAACTACTTTTGGCTTGTACTTTCATTTCACCTTAGCCTCCAATTTTTTTTTCCGGGAATATAAAAAACCACAGCAGCAGTAGAAAGTTATAAGTTGATATGGAGAAGAAAGATCGAAACGGCGCGTTTGTGGGTATGAAACGCGCGTGAGTTGTAGTGGTTCCTTCCTGGACGCGCACAAACAAGAGAGCGGTTGAAGAGTGCTGTTATAACAGCCTTTTCATTCGCTGATGCAAAATGGGGAGCACACACTGAATCACCATAACCATAACCATAACCAAAACCAAAACCAAAACCGTAATAATGAGATTCTTCCTACTCAGGTAGACGTGACCCTCTCTTATTTTCATCATTACATTACATTACACCAAATCATATATATATATATATATATACAAACAAAAGCCTCCCTTTTCTGCGTTTCTTACAGAATACACCGAGTCGAGTAGTAGCAGCTATACCTCTCCCCATTAATGGCGATGTCGTCGTCTTCGGCTCTACCCAATAAGGGAAACTCCAACTCCTACTCATACCAAGCTACTGGTCATGGCGGAAACTACTCTTCTTCCTTGTCTCGTGCGCTTCACTTACCGGGCGTGGTTCACTGGGGCAACCGCCGGCGTGTCCGATTTCTGAGACCCCACGAAGAAGCAGAAGAAGAAGACGAAGAAGAACCAGATCAAAAAGAAGAAGAAGAAGAAGAAGAAGAAGAAGATGTAGTCGAGGAGGTCAAATGTACTCGCTCCTCTGGGAAGAGAAAGCTCCAGTGCTACTACTACGGTGAGAGCAGTAGTTGCAGTAGAAGAAGAAGAAGTACTCAAAGACCGAAACCACTCAAAAACTCCATTCATAGATGGTCTGCAACGAGGTATATATATATATATAAATGTATTTTTGATGAATTAAGCAAAGGAATTGAAATGGGTATTGATGAAAATGTATTATTACGGTCAGGTACCAATTGGCAGAGGAGAATATGCTGAAGATTATGAGAGCCAAAGGTGCTGTATCTGGGAAACCAATACTGAGACCTGCGTTAAGAGCTGAGGCGCGGAAGCTGATTGGGGATACGGGTTTGCTCGACCATCTATTGAAGCACATGGCCGGAAAAGTCGCTCCCGGAGGGAAAGACCGTTTCCGGCGACGGCACAACTCCGATGGGGCAATGGAGTATTGGATAGAGAGTGCTGATTTGGTTGAGATTAGGAGGCAAGCTGGGGTGAGCGATTCGTATTGGGTACCTCCACCCGGGTGGAAGCCTGGAGATAATCCTACCCAGGATCCTGTTTGTGCAACTGAGATTAAGCAAATCAAGCAAGAAATGGTCAAGATCAAAAAGTAAATTCATCTGGGTTTTTGTTATTCTAAAGATCAAAAAGTAAATTCATCTGGGTTTTTGTTATTCTAGTTCATCTCTAGCTAATTTTTTTTTTTTTTTTCCAAAAAAAAAAATGGGTTTTTTATTTTTTGATGTTGGCTTTGGGTTTAACAGGTGTATACAGGAATTGGGTTCTAAGAAGCAAGAGAAGGAACCTTCTTCTTCTTCTTCTACTAGAGAACTCATGAGGATGAAGTAATGTTATTGGTGCATTGTTTGGCTTATTATTAATCTGTCTTACTGATTTGTTAAAATGTCACATTAATTATGTATTGTTGTCAATGTTGGGATTACAGGGATCTTGATCTTGGGTTCAAGAAACCATTGGAGGATTTGAACCCAAATTTAACTATTACAAATGTCGAATTGGTTGAATACGTGGGTTCTTTCCTACTAATGAAGGTAATTATAGTAATGAAAAGAGGGCTTGTTTTATTGGAACAGTGAATATAGCACTATTTTTCTCTGGACTTGATGAACCTGTATAAGTAATGTTCAATACTTTTGTCGTCTTCTTTTGGTTTGCAGAAAGCACATACGGAGATGGAGAAGAAAAGAGCCAAGATTGATAGACAATTTATGGAAATGTCCGAGTATTTGAACACAATGGAGGTACCAAAAATACACTTTTAATGGTTTAAATCACTTTTAACATCCCAGATAAAGGACATGAGGCATATATGTTAATGTATATGTTAGGCAAAGTCCAGAAATGTTAGGCAATGAGACGGTAAGAGTAGTATTTGACGATTCTAATTCGGTTAAATGCGTATTAGTATATGACAGATTCTAGTTTTCCTCCTTTCATTAAGGGTAATGCCGGGTTTTTAATATAAGCATTTATTATTAATGGATGAGCAAACATTAAGTATATCACAGATGTTCTTAAATGATGATTGTTACATACTTGCAGTTTGATGATTAATGCATACTGCAACTTTGTAGGAACAAGTACTGATGTGGGAATCAAAAGGACTCCTTTTGGACCCTGAAATGTGGGAGAGAAATATAGAGAGTGGAGAAAAGAGCAAATCAGGTGATGTGGGAGGTAACAAGGCGCCTGCAGCATCAAAGATACAAAGACTGAAGAGTGGTTTCAGGATTTGTAAGCCACAAGGGACTTTCCTATGGCCAAGTATGGTTCCAAGCTCTCAGTCAGATTACCCCCATGTCATCCAAACCCCACCGTCAGCCTCTTCTTCCAACCTCTCAGCAGTACCCTACCTCCTCCATTTGCCTCAAACTCCATCTGGGCCGCACCCACCTTGCCCTCTCAAGCCAGTGCCAGCCAGATTGGGCACTTTAAGTTCCATACCCGAAGGCTCTCCTTCCATTGATACTCCTCTTCCAAAGACCCCCAGTACACTGCTCATCAACCTGAACCAGGCGCCAAATGATGCTTAGTTTTGAGAGTGTTATAGTTATGATGAAACACCAACTATTATAGTATTATACAATTAAAAAAAAGAATAATATAGTTATGGGACTTACTTTAAAAAGGAAAAAAGGTATTAAAGTTACGGGATTTACATATTGTCCACTTGGCTTAGGTAATGCTGATTATTATGGTGTTTCTTTTTGGAGAAAATACAGTTTGAAGATAATTTGAGCTACATGGATTATGTTACAGATATATTTTTGGCATTCCAAGCATACATACATTTAGTACGTTGACATAATTCATTGTCGTCTATATCATTAACATAAGTCAAACAAAACAGAGCCTAAAATCTAGAATTTAATAGGAAATCACTTCCATGACAGTATAGAGCACATAAACAAGCTTTGCCGAAATGACAATGAAATGCTTATCAACTCTTATTTTGTAATGACTACTCACATGTCTGTGTCCTGAAAATTTCGAACGACCAAAGAAGTCATACTCCCTTGTCTTTGCTCCCAAGAATTCATACCTAGGTTGTTAAGAAGGAGAAGGCAGGATATCTTAAGCTTATGTTAGGGCAGTGCTTAATGAATTGATTACATGATCTATCACGTTACACGGAACCATACATGTAATGGCTAGTTATTTTTCATGAGCAAAACCAAATAAAAAGATGAGGTTTTCTAAGCAAGACATGCTTATATCAAAGCCTTTCCTATTTAATCTACTTATGGATGACCTGTTTGGTCCATAATGCTAGTCCTCATAGCCTAACTTATCATGCAATGACAAATACCAAAAGCAATGTACGAGTCTAACACTTGACTGTATTAGTTGCTTCCACTTTTCGCTATTCATGTACGAGTCAAAGACAGCCATATTAAAATTTGACATAATTTTATATACATTTAGATGAAACATAAAAGAACTTAGTTAATAAGAAGAATCTTCTCCTAAACTTTTAAAACTAAAATATGACCATTAAACGCTTCAGCAAAACCTTTATACTTTTACATACACAACTATACACAGTCCCGCAATAGCCGCTTCATGAAGTAGAGGCTTTCTAGATTTCTGAGATGGAGTTTTGAGAGGTGGATTTCGTAGAAGAAACTCACCTTTATGTGCTCTGCAATCTCTGCTTTGTTCACTTCAGGGAAAGTATGAAGAGGAAAAGAAAGATTTATGTTATGCTGATTATTATGGTGTTCTTTCGGAGAAATCAAACATTCAGAATGGTTTTGACGTAAACGAAATATGTTACACTTAAATTTTTTGGTGTCCCAAGCAGAAATAGGTTTATGACTCAATAAAATTCGTTGTCATTGTCAAACCAAACGGGGCCTTAGACATATACTTTAATTCGGTTGAAAGTTAGTTTTTTACTACAGAAGTTTTGACAGCCCCTTGGGAAAGTATAATCAGCCACTTTTGCACATTTTAAAGCATTAACATGAAATTAAAGTTTAGACAAATGGGACTAAATAATAAACTGAAGTATAATTCTTGCTAAAAGCTTGAGGTTCCAAAATGACAAGAAGGACCAACTTCACACATTTTCAAGCCTTCTCTGATTGTGTTCGTCATTTTGACTATTAAAGGGTCTCTCTATTTCATTCAGGAAAAAAAAATGCATCAAAAGGTCCTCGTTTTTCTTTTAAAAGAATGAAAAACTACATCCTCGCATATGCATTTGAGCTATTGATGCTTATTTCTT
>JXTC01000118.1:0-24648 GCA_002914845.1 Trema orientale
TCTGACTTTATTTGAATTCAAAAAAAATAAATCTAAATCCTAACAGCTGGAATACTAAATCAAATCAGATTTGATTTTATCTGATCTGTCAACAGAAAGATGTATTCATTTTGCTGGTTGGACATTGGTTGGTTCTACTAAGTCTTATTGGCATAAAATATTACTGGCCTTTAACCGCTTAAATCATAAGCCTTCGTGAGTTGAAATTAAAGAAAAATTAGAAGAAAAATTTCTCACACCCTATTATCAAAGACAAAAGTTCCCTACATTATTTAACTCTGTTCCCTTAGGACAAGTAACCTCTCACTTTAATCAATCTCATGTTCACTCTGTCATCCAACCTAGTGTTTGCCATATTACATATGCTACAACTCATTATGGCCAATCTGGATTTGTTTCGGATTATAAATCCTAGATTGACAAAAATTTAGCCGACATTGAAGCCCAATTAGACCGCATAAACCAACATTACCAAGGCATGAAAACTAGAACATGTGATATACAACCCCCTAACTATGATGAGTCTATTGTAGAACAACATTCAATTATAGCTGAGCCCATCATAACCGCTCAACCTGGTAATTCTATTCCTTTACCCGTTGTTCCTAGTCAACCTACACATCAACCTCAACATCAAATTCCAAAACTTAGATCAAATACATGTTTGTTTGATTTTCTTTCTAATATGACTATTGGACTAGTTTTCAATGTGAGAGAATTTTTTGAGAAATAAGGTGTTCAAATGTATACTATGATAAAGTGAGAATGGGACAAGTACGACGAGTCTAGATCCTACATCGTCATCACGCATCAAGACTTGCGCTTGTCGATTTTCCTCCGCTTCAGATTGCTTATTTATGATGTATATGGGTTTTAACTTGCCGGAGTCGAGTTCTCGAACCCCGGGAGATTGATGAAGAATAGGAAAAAAATACTTTATGAATATTATAATAATAATTATTATTAAATTATGTTTTATTTAAATATTAGGTTTATTTTAATTTTGAGTAACTAGTTTTAAGTTTTCCGTTTCTATCAGTTTCTAGAATGTGTCTAATTTTCTAGCTGTGTCCAATTGCCTATCCATAAATAGTCTTAGTTGTGTAATTGGTTTTCAGATTATGAATGAATATTGAATGATTATTGAGTTTTCTCCTCTATGGTTCTTCTTCTCTTTGAGTTCTTATCTTGATTTTCTATTATTTTTCTACGAATTCATCTATTTCTGCCTAAATTCTATCGTCTCTTGCTTTTCTACTTATTCTCTTTCTAAATTCTCATCTTATCCTACATCACCTTCTCTCTCTTAATTTCTCCATAAACTTCTCTTTGAGTCATTAGGTTTATGAACTTATTTCTTGTTCTGTACTTTGTCCGGATGTTAGAATCTGTCAATTCTGTGTATGGAAAGCATGTCAGCTTTCCTGTCCAAAAGATTGATGAATTCTAGGATCTAGACCAAGCACAATACTGAGTTTTGGGACATTTGACCATACAATTTGAACTTCAGGCATGAAAGTACGAGAGAAAAATTTTGTGAACACCCCACAAGTTTAATCCTAAAAGTAACAACAAAACTTTGTGTATACCAATTTGATAAGATCAGATTAATTTTTGTCTATTCAAATCCATGGTAGAACTTTTATTGGCTGGACAAGAAGTAGTCCAAACATTAGGATAATAAATCTTCATTTAATCCATAAATAATTTTGACTCGCTTTGAATTTGAGGTTTTCAAAAGCATGCTGAGTACTGAAGACCTTTACCTAAATTTGTACTTCCATTGCATTTTTGTTACATTGAACCTATCAATTGATTACAGTTAACATGTACTTTTAAATATACTCCATATTTTCTTACTTAATTCTGTATCATTTTCGCACTTTATTATTATTCTACTTTAATTATATTTTGTTCATGATGGTAGTAATGATTTGTTGTTTTGCAGATGACATTATAGTCACTGGGGTCTTAACTGCAAGGTGGTCACCTGACTTAAAAGATGTTCGATGCGACCTTGATCCTGTATTGATCGCTAATCATGTGAGGTAAATGTAATAGCTCTGTTTTTGGGGAGAAATTTTTTTCATATTTTTTGGGGGTGGGGGTTGTTCAGTGGATTCATATATGGTACTTAATGGGAAGTAATCCTCTCTGATCTCATAAACTTCCTTGACCCTGTTGAAGTTCAAACCCACCGTCCTTTGTATGAGACATGGAATTTCATCGGTAAAGTCAGTTGGATTTTTCAAGAAGAGAGGAAAGGATTTGGATCTGATAGTAATCTATTATGTAGTACTAAAATTGCATCAGATGGATACTATTTTTTTTCGTTATTTTGTAACCATAAAATGTACTTATTTTTCCCTCATTTTTAAAATAAACTAATGGATATTGAAAGATATTTGTAACTTGTTACAAATACATAACCGTATGGGCCTTTTTTGGAATGAAGGAATAAAAGAAAATGGATGGGTTCGAAGAGAATAAGAAACTAGGTGATAGATTTCTAAGTCAACCTTATTCCTAGTGTCTGAATTGGTTTGGAACTATAAAACTAGAATCTAAGATTTTGCTTGATTTATTGTACAGTTTGACTCTGAAATATGTGATTCATATTTGTAAGACAATATCTTAAAGTACTTCATAATAAAGGAAGAGATTGGCACACGTTATTAGATGAACTAGTTAACCTATTAATTTACTTTTAATGACTTCCATTTATTATGGATATTTTAAGAACCAGTTCATATTTTTATGTATTTCCTGCAAGTGAGGAACTATATTTAAATATAGAGTGGGCAAAAACATTTTGGCCACCACCTCCACACCNTAACTTGCAGCTTTATTTTTTATATGCACTTCTCAAAATTTTTATCCATTTGTATTTAGGAGAACCAATGAGCTGAAGTCAGACATTACTATTCCTCATGATGTCATTGTGAATTTCAAGCAATTTTGGTCAGACTTTAAGGATATGCCTTTGAAAGGTAAGAGATCATTGACTGATGCACATCATTTTATAAGTGGCTGTTCTTCTTTCAATTCGCAGTAATCATTTAGTAAACCATACAAAGAGAATTTTGGATACTAGTCCCCCTATGTCATGTAACAATTTGTTCTGACTTCAAGTATTTTGTATATATAATGAGTATGTATTTTATCTAATTATGTAGGGAGAAATGCGATCTTACGAGGTATTTGCCCTCAAATTTTCGGACTCTTCACTGTAAAGCTTGCAGGTACATAGTGGCTGATACACGTTCATGATTTGTTTCTCTTAAACTTAACCATTTTGGATTATCTAATCTTTAAAATAATTCATTGCATTCACCCTGTCTTGCTTCAACTTAGTTGCATTAACACTTATTGGAGGTGTGCAACATGTTGATGCTTCCGGGACCAAGGTACGAGGAGAGTCTCATTTACTTTTGGTTGGTGACCCAGGTACTTTTTCTTAACATACTTATATCTTTTGACTTCCTTCCTTAAATGGACTTTTTACCAGTCAAGTCTACTGCTAATTCATCTTATGCTTCATATGAACAATTGCTTTCTTTTTTCAGAACTTTATAATCACTTATATCTGGAAAAATAAGGTTACTGTGATTTTAAGCTGATTCATGATATGTCTTGAGTGTCTGATTTCAATGTCACAAGGTCTAGAGATCTGGTTTATAAAGGGAGCGCTATTGGTTGTTAATGTTTGGTTTATAAAAGGTTCCTGTTAGTGTTTTCATTTACTTTTTTGACGGCTTATTGTCCTTTGTTTTATGTTGATGTTCATTTATTATATCAATAATAGTTATCTTGTTTCTTATCAATATCAATGTATATATACCCAGAAAAGTTTGTCTAACGCTTCAAAGTTTGTAGCAAAGTTTGTTTCTTTGTATCTATATGTATTCTTTTAAGTCTGACCATTATATAGAAAAAATTGAATATCATAAGATTTGTAAAGGCATTTCTCAGGTACTGGAAAATCTCAGTTTTTGAAATTTGCTGCAAAGTTGAGCAACAGGTCTGTTATCACTACTGGCTTAGGAAGCACTAGTGCTGGACTTACTGTCACTGCAGTCAAGGATGGAGGTAAGTCATTCCTCTACATAATTTTTTTTTTTTTTTGGGAGTATTATTTCTCTACCTAAATTGTTGCCTATAAAATTAGGAATCTGACAGAAGTTGTGATTAGTTTTCATTTACTTTTACATGTTTTGCAGCCACCGTGTAGACCCCAGCCCTTTCCCCTTCCTTGTTGCCTCAGACCCTAATTTTCTCTCCATATCTCCCTTTTTGGTCACATCTCAAGTCAGTAACAACCCCAGCAACCAAAACTGATAACCAAATTTTTCCTCTTAAAACTCCAATTCTTTTTTCTATGGTCTGAATAATCTGATAAGAGGGTTGTGATATGAACGTAGTGATCATTTGGTCCTTATCGTTTGTTAAATTTAAGTTCTTGTGAGCTTTTACCTGTATTCTCAATTAATTTGTTAACAAGCATGCCAAAATAGAGGTGGTGGATTCTATGTTTGATAAAAGTTTCGCATTTTGCCAGTCAGTGACAAAAAGTTTGTAGTTCTTTGGCTTCAGATTGTAACTTTACTAGCATCTTGAACTTTATATGGTTCTGCGAAGCTTTTTGCAAGAATCACCTATTATCTCATTCTGTAAAAGTTCTAAACTTATTTGATATCCTTGGAAATGTTGTCTTTAAATAATTTTATCACATTTATGGAATATGCAGGAGAATGGATGTTGGAAGCTGGGGCCCTTGTTTTAACAGATGGAGGCCTTTGTTGCATAGACGAATTTGATAGGTATGTGTTATGCCCATGAGGTTTCTTAATGATAGAGCAACCAAAAGTTTTTCAGCTCCCTTTGTTGTTTCCAAATTATCAAGCTAATATCATTTCATTTGATAGCATGAGAGAACATGACAGAGCAACCATACATGAAGCAATGGAACAGCAAACCATAAGTGTTGCCAAGGTAACATCCTTTAATGATCTGTACTTAATTTATCAAAATTTTGTTTGCAATTGATATTTAATTGTCGTTTAACTGAAACTGCAGTATGTGATAGTGTTTAATCTTGGGTATCATCAAAACAGAAGTTCATGAAACTGGCATTTTGTGGGGTGGGTGGGGGCAGTGAAATAGGACTTCTAAGTTTGTGCCCGCTCTTTTGCTTTCTGATGATATCTTGTATGATTCCCCCTAATATCTAGGGTATACAATTCAATTTTAGAACATTGGCTGAATTCCAGGTTATTTTGATTATCCAAGAGAAAAGGTTTCTATGATTTATCGCCAAATTACTGATTTTAAATTCAGTTTCAGTTTTGCTCATGTATGCTTAAGTTGTTTGGTTCCAGAAAAAAAAAAAATCAAATATTGTGCAGTAATCTTGTTTGACGAGTTTGTATCATGAAAGAAGCAGAAGTTCCTGTAATTTATTGCACATATACTGATTTCGAATACATTCATTGCTCATACATGCTTGAGCTTAAAGGAGTACTATTTCTTTTATGGATACTAACTGATCAATCAAGATTACAGCACAATATTTGAAAGTTTGTTTCAAACTATACCACATACGGTCTGGTGGACTTCTTGCCATCCTCAGACTTTTTATATCCCCTCTTTTCCAAATTAATTCCAGAATAAGAAATAATTATTTTGGTGTTTGACAGACAGACTTTTACATGCTCTTAGCATTCTGGTTCATAAATTCTAATTCATCCCCCCATAGAAAAGGATCAAAACTTGTTGGTATGGAAGTTAAGCAACTAAACTAATCCTGGACAATTATAACTGTAAAACATTGCGCTTTTATTATTTTCTTCTTGGATTTTGTATATTTCATTTTTTCTTACTATATTCTTCTTGGCTCATTCTAATATTTCCCACAATATTCTTTTTTTCTTTTTCTTTTTTTTTTTTTCCGTTTTCCCTTTATTTTCAGGCTGGTCTGGTGACAACTCTAAGTACGAGGACCATTGTTTTTGGCGCAACAAATCCAAAGGGACGTTATGATCCTGATCAATGTATTGCTTTGATCAAAATATATAATTGATTGGATTTATTTTTGTTGTCAAATTACTAGATCTTTAGACTTCCCTCCATTGTAGGACAGCTGTGGTTCTAATGTTGTTTACTTAATGAATATGGTCTTCTAGTGTCAGTCATTTGATAGTTCAGTTTTCTTTCTACTTCTGCTGATATCTTTTTTTCCCCCCCCTTGTTTTAGCTCTATCTGTCAATACAGCACTCTCTGGTCCCTTATTGAGCAGATTCGATATAGTCCTCGTCCTTCTGGATACAAAAAATCCTGAATGGGATGGGGTTGTGTCATCTCATATTCTTTTTGAGGTATTCCACTCTTAAGATCTTGTTAATGCCACCCTGTTGTGCTTTGAAACCATTTGATGAAACCCGTTGTGCTATGAAGCCATTTGATGAATCTACATTGTGATTCTGTGTAAAATAATTTATAGGGAGAACCTGAAAAAGATGAGACTGATGAAGACTTGTCAAACATCTGGCCATTTCCCATGCTTCGGAGGTAAAACGACATATAATTAGCACTGTTGTACATACCTTCATTTTACTGGTGAAGACTAACATGTGAAGCAATACACTTACTTTTAATTTCTTTCGGGTTTCTGTGTTGTGCATGCATCTTTAATTACGGACCTTGAAGAGAACTCATTGTTTTTTCAATTTTGCTCACTTGCTTACCTAATTTATTATTTTGAATGAGACTTGCACACATGAGACACTTAACTGCCTAATATTAAAGCAATATTTCCATGATAGTGGGAGTAATGTTCTTGGAACTTCATTAGTGTAGGAGGAAGATCAGGAAAGGACAAAGGTCGAACAATGAAGAAAAATCTATATAGAGCCAAAACTGAGTAAGAAAACAAACAAAATGGAAGTATATTAGAGGCGAAACCCATTGATAAAGATCAAACCCTAGAAGCCTACTTATGAGAGTAGTGAGGAGAGCAACTACATATCCTTGAATTGGCTAAAAATGAATGTGTATAGAGGTCAAATTGCTAGTCTTGTTAAGAGTTGCCTTACTATGGTTCTAGTTTGTCATTCATCTGTTCTTTAATTTTTTTGAGTTCTTTTCCATGCATACTCCATTATTGCATGTACATATTTCCAGTGTTTGGATTTAGATTCTGCATTGGGAAGCTTTCGAAAGAAGTAAACAAAATTTGACTCATGAGATCTTGAGTTTCCTTTCTTTGAGATTCTGTTCCACTAATAGGAAAGCCCTAATAATGTTCTGTCTTCTTCTTTGGACTCTTTAAACTTTAACAAGATTCTAGCTTCTTCTTCTTTGAAGCATTTTCAGATAGTTCATAACATTCCATTTGCAATCTTAAACTGTAAACCTGATTTCATCCATGACCAGTCCTGTTTCAAGAATTTTTCAAAACTGCAGCCAAACCATGTTGCGTCAAGAAAGTTCCAAAGTCTACTAAATTCATTGAACAAGTTCAAGTCATCATTCATTGCTATCATTCACAGATTCAGGGATTCGATTGCTCGAGCTTCATCTTCTCAGATTTCATCTCCAATTTTACGTTATTCTGTCGAGCTAAATCCAAATTGATCCTTACTCCAACTATAGACGTGAAGTTATGACACATTTCTATTTCTTCCTTTTTCCACCTATAAATACTGACTTTTCCTTTTACACAATGAAGCATATGCTCTAATTGGTGCTTCTTACATTCTGTACTGATAAAAGTAAGCATATGATTGACAATTTGACATTACCATGTATCGCTTCAGGGGGCTGGTTTATCATTGGTTGAGGTGCCTTGGACTTGCCTTGTAGTCCAGTTTGTTGAATTTGTTTACATTCATGTAGGTTTTGTTCTTCTTAATCAGGCAAATGGAAAATTTCGGAGAGGACTTAACTAACGAATGATATCAATAATATTTCCACGAAAAATCATGAATTTAACAGTCATCATGTATTGTAAAGATCTTTAATGTATTCACACAGATGACTTGTCATTATAATTTACGTATACGTATTTGTCATCATTGTTCGAGTAAAACATGTTTATTGAGTTAATTGGTCCCCCTAGATTATTAGAATAACTCCGGCACAAATAATCTGATAATGTAGTCTTGACTTTTGTGTCAAACGCTTACTTCCGGAAAGATTAGTTAAGTGCTTTTTTTAGCTTGATGTATGCGTGTCTCCTAGGATCTCTGCGACTTTGGGATGATCTGTTGGTGGCAACTTTCACTACTTTGGTACTCGGTTAAAAGAAAATTCCTGCTACTCTGTTAGTACATTGTCTCCAGTTGTAAACTCATTGTTAAATGGTCTTTTCAACCTTGGCACCTTTTAGAAGTAATTGAAACTACATCCAAAAAAATAAAATAAAATAACCACTGATACTAACAGTAGCTTGAGGTGTTTACATTTATTACCAACAGATTTCTTACGCAAATTTTATCTGGAACCCTATGCTATATGACATTTTACATTTTTCAGCTTAAGAGAACATGTGATTAAAGTTCTAGTTGGGACATCTTGCAGGTATATTCAGTATGTAAAAGAAAATTTCAGACCAGTCCTAACAAAGGAAGCTGAAATAGTTATCTCGAGCTATTACCAGCTCCAAAGAAGATCTGCAACTCAGAATGCAGGTTCAAACTAAATTAAATTCTTTCCCTGAAGTGTCTATTACTGTTTCTTAGTTTTAACACTATATTGGGATTCAGCTAGGACGACCGTGCGAATGCTTGAAAGTTTAATACGCCTAGCTCAGGGTATGTTACATTCTGAAAAAAGCCCCCGAAAAAAAAAATAGATGAATAAATTCGGAGTGAACTGCCTTAAATTTCTCATTTTGTCAATGTGCCAGCACATGCAAGACTAATGTTCAGAAACGAGGTCACTCGGTTAGACGCTATTACAGCCATTTTATGCATTGAATCGTCCATGACTACCTCAGCTATTGTAGACAGTGTTGGGAATGCTCTGCACTCAAATTTTACAGAAAACCCGGATCTGGAATGTATCCTGCCAGTTTTATTTTGTTCCAAGTTATTTCCGTATGCAAGCTACATTCTCCATGCATCTATACGCACATAAACAAATTCATGAATGCCACATTGCCTTGTATGATTTTCTTTTATACAATCGGTTGTTCAGCTCTTAACTGCTTTCAATAGATATCAAGCAAGAAAGACTGATTCTTGAAAAGCTAAGATCATTTGATGAATTCCCTGACGTCGAAGCGAGCACGCTAGGATTATAGAATGGAGAGAAGCAAATGGATGTTTGATAAGGGTCTAAGTGAGATCAATGCTTTCCATGACCTCAAAACAACGGGTAACTTAATACAACTTACAATCTAACCTAAACTGCAGTATTTTCTTTACCCTCGAAAGTTGATGATGTTGCTATTTTACTAGCTGGCTTTTCTTCATTACAGGGGATGTGACCGTTTAGTGCAATGAGATGTTGGCGATGCTTTTGTAAAATTGGGTAATGATATAATGTATGTTATCTTGATTTGATAGTTTAAGGTAAGTAAACTCAAAGGTAGGAGATTTCCTTTCTAGCTGAAAAAGCTACGTGATAATGGGTAGAAAATCAGAAGAAAAGATGACGGAAAGGGCTATGAGGTTGAAAAAGCTTTCATTGTCTCATTCTCACTGTTACATCAATGATATGCTTAGCTTTTTGAGCCACAATTTTCTCTAACATAGGATAAATTACTCTTTTTGAATAATGCTAAATTACTCTTTTTGAATAATGCTAGTGCCCAGCACCACATTGATATGTCAATTTGTCACTGACTAATCATAATTATAATTTAAGTGAAATCTATGTGGGACTCAATTTATTAATTAAATCATCCAATTACAAACAGATATGTCATTGTATTGCTGGGCACCAGTAGTGCCCCGTAGCATTACTCTTTTTGCTTGGACATAAATTACTCTTAAATTTTTAATCATGTGAAAAGGGCAAATGGGATTTCATATTTTTGCGTCCGGAAGATGATTAGGCATTGTTGTGCTCCACATTCCACGAGGGTGGGCCCTCGCTTGTGAGGCCTTACCACGTGAGGTTGGCGATGAGTTCAGTATTGTCCTTCATTGAATCATACGATGACCACAAACTTTTGCTTACCTGGTGGGGGTTCTTTCTTTATTTGGCCCCTCAATGGTGAGACGTCATCTACGAATTGGTGTAGGGTTATTATATATATATAAACCTCTTCCATATATATATATAAACCTCATATTTTTTCATTTTTGCAAGAAAAAACCTTTAAGTTTTTCTTTTTATATCAAATAGAATATCAAATAGAACCTTGAATTTTTTTAATTCTGGCGAAAATTTTTTTTAGATTTTTGATTATATCAAATATTATAAAGTCTTAAGATTTTGAATTGAACCTAAAATAGATAATTAATCAACGAATATAAAATATAATTAAGAAACGACTTTATTTTTTAAGATTGATATAGTATATTCATGAACTATTTTTTTTAATTTATTTTAACTAAGAAGTTGACATTTTTAATATAGAATGACATAATTTTCACCTAATTAAGGTGTTTGTCAATGTAAATAGTCTCGTATAGTTGTGCACGACAGTGTACATGAAGAAAATGGATTATCTGACTTATTTTACATGCTAATTTGATTCAATTTTATAATCTAAAGATTTTATTTGATATAACTAAAATTTTAAAATTTTTTTTCTTTTGGTTAAAATTAAACAAAGATAATTTTTTTTTGTTGATATAATCGGAAACCTAAGGTTTTTTTTTTTGGCTAAAATTAAAAAACTCAGGGTTTTTTCCATAATAGCCCTTGCAAGTCAAATTATTTGATTTTGAGAAAGTCCCTCCATTGAAAGTTTGCCACATGCCGCCTTTCAAGCTCATCTTGTAGTGGCCCACAAAATATTGGCATTTATAAGAAGGGTTGGCCTCTTCCCACACCGCTTTAAAATTAATTCTATAATTAAAAACTCTATTCTAGATTAGATTGGAAATTACATTTAAATAAAAAAATAACACAATTAAAAGAAAAAGTTCTCTACGTGCCCTTCTTCTAGTGAACAATTTTGATTTAATTCCTCAAAAAATAGCCCAAATTCTAATATGTGATTCTAGATCTTTCGCAGCCGTAGGTTTTAGGCATAATATCCTTTAATACAGGATGTCAATATCTATTAGATTTCTATTTTTCTCCGCACCTTATAACTTTTAAGTATATTAATGAAAATTTTCAATAATTTCGTCACTACCTTCCACCAAATTCTCCATATTGCAGCATACCAATAGAGCAGGTTTGTTACGAAAAGTATGAAGTAGATACTTTCATGGATAATTTTGGAATAAAAAAATAGGTTAAGAGAGAAAATTAAGATTTTTAAATTTAAATTGTGTAAGTAGAGCAAATAAAGACCCTTATAAAAAATTTCCTTTCGCACATCAATATAAGATTTGCCATTTTTCGCCTATTTAATAAATGATCTTTTTTATCCGTAAATTTTATTTTTTATTTTTTTTGGCTAAATGACTAAAAAATAGATCAATTTTATGTGTACTATTAGTATATTAATTTTAAGGTATATATTAGATATCTCAATAAATTTGCCAAATTTTTATACCAACATGTGTGACGAATGAGTTATCACTATGTAACTGATATATTAGGACTTACCAGAAGTAAAGTTAATCAATTCACCAATTATATAGTGACAACTTACTTGCCGCATGTATTGATATATAGAATTTAGTAAACTAGTCAGGATACTTAGTATTATCCATCAAATTTAAAATTGTATACCAATTTTATGCATCTTATATCAATCTTAAAAACTGATATTTTTAGCTTTTTTACAAATTCAGCCATTTTTTATTGGTTTTTGGAAAATGGTAGTTTCTAAAACAAAGACCCAAAATTTGGCCATTTGACTAAGAAACCCATCTTATATTTTTAAACTTACTTCCAATGTCATTGGTCGATAATTCCCTAATTGACCCATTGAAATTATGTTTATCCCATTAATTATTACGTTTAGTTTTAGGTTTAGTAATCACAAAAATTGAGTAATATCCCAAACACCCAGTAATTACTTTCTGCTTTTACCCTAAGTACTTTTAGATCTTATTTCTTTTGATATGTTCTACATAATGGAGGATAACAGTAAGGGTTAATGGCACAAATGGTCCCGGAATCCAATCTATGACAATTGGGTAATCAAAATTTCAGTTGTAGTAATTAAGCCTCTGAACTTTTCAATTTATAACAATTTGAGATCAGAGAAATTTAAGTGAATGACCAATATTTTAAATTTGATTAAGTAGATGTCTATTTTTTAAATTTTATAGCTAAATGTCTAGGTATATATATTTTTACACTCGGTAAATATGTTTATCTACCAATTTCAGTTACTGTATTGAAACGTACTGGGTATATAATTTTTGTACTTGGTATATAAAATTTTACACTTGTATATAAATATATATACCGTACATTTTGCTATAGCATTCGACAAATGGATATTTACTTAAATTGGGCCCAAAATTTGATAATATTTCTGTAAGCTCCATTTGATCTTTGAACTGTCTAAATTGTAACTTACTATTAAATTTTTGACCAAAGATACACGTTGTGACATCTGAAAGTATATTTAAAAGATAATTTGAGAATTTTAAGTTTGAAAATGAACAATCACAGAAATTTTTTTATAAATTTACGACTCTAAGATTCCTAGAAAATACATTTCTTATTCTCTCCGAATCCTTTTGTTCAGTTTATTTCCTTTAAATATTCTTTTAGATGCTACAACTTTCTCTTCATTTGTATTTTTAGTCAAAAATTTAACAGCATATTACAATTTAGACAATTCATGGACCAAATTACAACTAAAACTTAGAGGACTAAATTGCCATAAATTGGATAATTCAGAGACCATTTGTGCCATAAACCCCAACTGTAATTTGTTCTAATCGGATAGAATCTCAATTACATTTTCCATACGTTCTAATCCTTAATTTTTCTAGTAAGAATGAAATTAGTTTGTTTCTCAATCTCTAAATCCTCAATAAACTTTTGTACTAGCTGAGCTGCAAACTCTTGTAATTCTTCTTCAATTCATATTATATATATTATATATATATATATTATATGAAACGTATACTATGGATATATTACTCTATTAGTCCAGTCCCTGAATTATAGAAAAAATCCCAGTTTAGTCCCTAAAATTTTAAGTTTCATTATATTGATCTTTAAATTATTAAAAAATTCATTTTAGTCTATTTTGCTATAGATTCTGTTTGATTCTTAATAAAAAGAACATATGGCATTCATTTGACCTTCTATATTTTGATCTCAATGAAATGCGGCACATTTCTAAAATACACTCTTGTCCAATGTGCACTTAATTTTTATTTTATCAATCATTTTTTTCATGCTTTAATTCATTTTTTAATCCCTTCATACGAGCCTATGCTTATGTATACGAAATAAGTATAACAATAGAACACAAGTATCTCTCATATGCTCTTTCTGATAAGAATAAGACAAAAGGATTAAAATGAAACTTTTTTCATAGTTTAAGAAATAAAATGAAAAAATTTAAAAATTTAAGTACCAAAGTGAAAATTTCCTCATAGTGTAGGAACCAGTACAGACATTTATCCATAGTATGTTCTAACGGTTCCTAATGCTTATAAAAAGAATTATATATCTATATATATATATATTATATTCATCCATGATACCAATATCATTTTGACAAATCCACAAAGTTTCTTGAAGTATCCAGTAAGGGAAAATGAACTAAAAGCTGTTCCAGTAACAGATGGATGACCAGATAAAATCATAAAACATAATTCAGCTATATTTTCAGCATGCTTGGAGCCAAAGATAACTGAGAAAGAATAAATACTGCCTTCATATAAAAGCACACAACACAGATTAATGAACTATTTCTAACCTAATCATGGTTTCATGCAAGAGGAAAAAAATTGAAAATTAATCTCTTATTTCTTTTTTGGCTTCACCCAACAATTCATATTTGAATGAGCGTCATGGCACTAACGCCACTGGAAAAAAGAGCTAGACCAATAAATGAAAAGCTAAAACACGAAAACTTTCTCTAAGACAAAATGATGATCTCATCACTGACCTGAATCGGGACATTATTATACAACAGAGGAGACCCTTCCTTATTTAAGGAATTTGGAATCAATCAATAGAGGCCCAAAAATTTCCACCAGAAAGATCCAACAAAGCCCCAAATGACAGCATTAATAACAGCCATCACGAAGCCGATTTTGAATACGTCAGGAAGGTCTATATAACCAGCTGTTAAAAGAAAATTTTAAATTCCATCAGTCAACATCCTGCAATATATTATAGTGGATTGAACACAGACATTTTCATGGTATCAACTCTCGAATGCCTTCGACAAAAACTACCATGGATTGCCAATTGACCGCATGCAATTTTTTTGCAATCAATGATAGAAAATTAACTTCAGTAGAATAGAAGAGAACAATCAATAATCTACACGCACATATGTGTATATATATATATAATGTATACACACGCTAACACATATATTGACATTGAAAATCATACGATAATTGATGGAGTAAGAGTAAAGGAAAATGCAAAGCGAGAACCAATATTAAACAATTTACTTATGCTTAAAATGAGGAATGAGGGGCAGACCTCCATAGTAGACGGCAGCTTGCCCACTGCTATAATGTGTTAGTGCACCAAAAAGATTTGTACTGTAAGATAAAGCCAATGCTGCCATCATAGCAGGCACCCCAGCGGCTACTTGCATGGCTAAAAATGCAGAGTATAAAGCACCCATATGACCAGTTTGACTTGCAAAGAGGTAATGAATCAAGAAATACGCTGCTTGAAGAACACCAAATGCAGCTGGCCAGCCCAAAGAAAAGGAGCTAAGGAACTTGGCCACAGAATTAGACATCCAAGCTACAATACCAAGGTCTGTCAATTGGCTAGCCATGCCCACTACAATAGCAAACCAAACCAAGGTATCCCATGCTGATTTTTCATTCAAACAGTCACTCCAATCAAGGACTCCCGATAAAAGAAGTAAACATAAGCCAATCATTGCAGCCACAACACTCGGTACGCCAATAGCATCTCTGCAAAAAATAATATATAAACTTGGTGAATCAGAAACCAACACAGAAGGAATTTAGTGCAATTTCTCATCTATTAACATTTATCAGGAGCTTCAAATTATCATATCCATAATGTTAAAAAGAATATAATATGCTGATTTCCAAATATTGCATTCTAAAATTATATGATCATATTTTTATATATTAAACAAATTTATGAGTCCTTGATAATTTATGATTATTAGTTGATTTGTTTCTTCTTCTTCTTCTTCTTTTCTTCTTCTATTTTTTTTTCTGAAACAATTATTTGAAAAGACAAGGAGCTTAGACAGGAAATCAAGGACCATTTAAATGATTATTCAGGACAAGTTTAATGACATTCATTCAGAAAAAGTACTGCCCGCGAAGCTCTGCGCAATGCGGGGGGGAAAAAAAAAGGTTATAGTTCAAAGTTCAGTTCATAACTTCGTGCACCTGACAAGCCACCAAGCAAATTGGTTTTATCATCATGATGCTGTTAAAATGACCAAATATTCACATAATCATGTGATTTCATTCTTAAAAGTAAATGGATGAGTGAACACCTATAGCCTACAGAAAATACCAAACAGATTCATTATTTCTGTATCTCTGACTCGTTTCATAAACATCTCACAATAAAGCCAAATGCTTGCACTGATTATATTACGAGATAATAATGTAATGAAGGTTAACAGTAGTTAATGCAAAACCATAGTACGTACCCAAAGACCCACAAAGATACTGCAAGAAGCATTGTACCAACCATTATCCATTCATTTTTCGTAACAGAGCCCATATTTTCCAGTTTCTTGGCAGCCAAAGCCGGGGCATCAGGTGTGTCCTTGGTTTCTGGAGGATAAAGTATGTATAGAACTAGTGGAGTTACTATAAGCGAAATAATTGCTGGTAAACTGGCAACCTTGAACCAAGTTATCCAAGTGTTTGGAATTATCACCCCAAGCTTCTCTGCTAATTTAATGCCTAGAAGATTTTGAGCTGCGGCCGTAAAGAAAAGAGCACTAGAGCTACCAGCAGACTGTCAAAAATCATCACAACATCAATCCATGTCACACAAGTATCAAACTATGAACGTATCTTTTAGATAGGACATCTAATAACATATGTTAGGACGTAGATACAATCGAATCCTCCAGATATTAACAGATCCGTGGCTCCTCATATAATTTCATTCACATGTTAAAGTGATCATGGACTCAAATTTGATAGTGTCCATATATAATTTAGTGTAATACTAGGAACACCAACTTTTGTACCAAAATTTTACACAAATTCAAATGCTACAATGATGTCACATGATTTCAAACCACGTAATTTTAAAGTGGAAGCACATGTGATTTATCACGTCATCTCATTAACCACATTAGTTCGTGTAAAATTTTGTTACAAAATTGGTGCCCCTAAGTTTACACTATTTAACAGGAAAATTGCACACTGAATAGGTAACTAACAAGAGAAAGTAGACATAGATTGGGAACCTCTTTACTTTACCATGGATCTAATTTCTAGCTAATCAATTTCTCTGTTCTTTTTCTTATATACATATAAAATACTAACAATAAATCTAGGAACAATTGAAAGAACTCAGAAATTTTCCCTGTTCTTTCTTTCTTTCTTTATTATTATTATTATTGAATCAATTGGTTTTTATTCATATGAAACTAATTGTTAAGCAATGAGAGAAAGCATGAAGAAACCATAAACTCAATTCAAATAATTGATCGATAGAGAAAGAACAGTAAACCTGAAACTGGGTTAGAATCAGATAAGCACCAATCTTCTTCTTCGACGGATCATTGGGTTTACTCCCAGCCGATAACGCCAACGACTGAATTACCGGCAAGAAGACGCCGCCGGCTCTCGCCGTAGAGCTCGGCATTGCCGGCGCAATCAAGGCCTCGCCAAACGTCAACCCGTACGACAACCCCAACGTACTCTTCCCAAAACATTTCACCAAAAACGTCGCAATTCGATCTCCCAAACCGGTCTTCACAAACCCTCTCGCAAAGAAGAAGGAAATCACAATCAGCCACATCACCTCGTTCGTGAAGGCGTTGAACGCCGCCGCAAACGGCAGCGTCCTCGTCGCAATCGACGTCGTCAGCCCCACAAACGCCCAAGCCCCAACCGGCAACGGGTTCAGGACCAGTCCGGTCACCGTGGAGAGGAAAATCGCCAGCAACTGCCATGCTTGCGGGGTAACTTCGACGGGTTTGGGGACGAAGAACCTGACCACGACTCCAATGGCGACGGAAATCAACAAGGGGATGAGCTTCGCGCCCTGAACCGGCGCCGGCGCCGGAGGAGGCTTTTGGGGTTTCGAGACCGCAGAAGAAGCTTGGATCTGGAAATGGGTTTTGCGGAGAGGAGAGAAGATGATGGGTTTGGCTGGGGAGAAGAGGGGAGTGGACGATGATGATGATCGGAGGGTGAGGATGGAGGAGCGAGAGGTAATGGAGGGTTGGGATTTGGAGATGGCGGTGGCGGTGATGGTGGGTCGTGGGGAGCGGTGGAGCAAGGTGGCGGAGCGGGAAGAGAGAGAGTAGGGGGAGAGAGAGTGAAGGGCGAAGCTCTCCATTGTTGGGACCTAGGTGAAAAGATTTCGACTCAGAGGACAGAAATGATAATTTGAGAAGAAGAAAGGTTCTCTCTGCAAAAAATATAAAATTGAGAAGAGAACAGAGACAGAGTGAGAGTAGTAGGAGCGGAGCTCCCAAAGAAGGCAACGGAAAACGCAATTATTTTTGTGTGCGCATTTGATGAGAGGAGGGAATTCAATCATTCAATGCTTCTTTTTCTTCTTTTTTTTTTTTCATTTTTTTTATTTTTTTATTTTTTGAGGCTGTATTGGATTCGCAGAATCTCATTTTCATGTTCGTTATTTAAAATAATTCGTATGCGACAGAAATAATAATAAAGAAAAAGATTTTGATTACCTGAGTTGTCCCACGTGACTTTTTTTTTTTTTAAATTTATTTTCCAAGAGAGCGTACACATTGTCACTCCCTTCTGCATTCTTGTATCTCATTGTTCCATATATAAACCAGTGAAAAAAATTTTTATCAAAAAAAAAAACAGTTAAAAAATATATATATCACCCTAGGAAAAAAATATATATCTCATTATAACAAATTATAAATCATTATTAAGTCCACATATATAGCACTCCCCTTTCTAAATTATGGTAAAATATAATAGCTCATTTTACAACTCCATTCCGATCATAAAAAAATTTATGGGGGAGGTTGGCGAAGAAGCTTTCTGAGTGACCAAGTTCAAGGAGAATAAGATTTGGATATTATTTTAATTAGGGTATTTAAATAAAATTAGATAAGTGACATGAGATTTAGAGTTAGTTTCAATAAAATTTATAAATGAGTTATTAATAAACCCTTTGGGCCCATTTGGAGCCAGATTATATGAAGAACTAGCGGCACAAAAGAGTCCAGTCCTCCAATTTAATCCCTCGTGAACAAAACAAATCTCACCCTCATAAGTTTGGATTAAAATAAGCCCTTGTGAGCTTTTTTTCTTAGGTTTCTAACATTTTTACATATAAAAATTCAAAAAACTTACAAAAATACAGAATTCGGATTTTTTTCAAATTTTCGTACGATTTTTATTATTAAAATATCACTTTTTGAAATAATTTTAGAAAAATATTATTTTTAAAATGGTTACTGGTTACCAGTTTCTGAAAACTGGCTACCAGTTACTAGTTATCAGTTATATACTAGTTATAAATACCTTTAGTTACTAGCTAGAAATTGCTTACCAATTACTAGTTATTATTTTAAAAAATAGTATTTTTCTAAATATTTTTTTAAAAATAGTATTTTTCTAATAAAAATAGTACCGCACCTTAAAAGAACGCTAACCACCGTATTTTTTGAATATTTTTAAGAAAATACCTTATAATGTCTAATTTTCCCTTTTTTGTTTCCTCCATTTCTTTTCATACAATTTTGTATTCCAATTGTTTAAAAAGGAAAAATTCATATTTTGAATCTAACAATTTTATACTACGAGTAGATCAATTTTATAATATACAATTGGGTCAATTAGAAATATATCACATGTAATTTTTTATTTTTCCTAAATTTAAACGTGCATAACGTAAAACTACATTTTCACCACTTTAGAATTTGATTTCGGGAAAAAAGTTTTGATTGATGAAAATCCATTCTTTCTTAAGTGTATTGAGACACAAATTATTTCAAAATAACTTCTAGGTTAGTATAAATCTATTTTGTATTTTTAGTACCAGATTGTTTGATAACAACTTTCTATTGATTTAGAAACTCTTTTAAAATAATTTCTATTTCAAATTACTGAATGGGAGTGAAATTTTCATTCACTAAAACTTTTTTTTTTTTTGAAATTGAATTTTATAGGAGTGAAATTGAAATTTCATATTAAATCTGAAGGGGTAAAATGTAGTTTTCAAGAATGTAAGATTAAATATGAGAAGAAAAATAAGAAACTATAGGGGATATATCTGTTATTACCCTAAATAAAAAAAATAAGATTATCTAGTATTTATGTTATAAAAAAATTATAATTAAGATCATTCAAACAATTTATATTGTACCAAATACATTATAATAATAAATAGTCTGATGTATTTCAATATGATCCAATTCCAACTAATAATCTAATATAGTCTAATTGAATTTAGTGTGCCAAATGGATTTAGCTCTAAAACCCCCCATTTTATAAATAAAATAATGGGATAACTACGAAAAAAATATCATGAAATATGGCTTTTTTGCAATTTTAATATTATCTTTTGATCTATACAAAATTATACCTCTATATTTAAAATCTCTGTAAATATCCATCGTTCGTGTCCAAATTGATTAAAAAATTCCACACTAAATACATAATTCGAATTAAAGATATGTTATTTCTGTTAATAAATTGTTAAAATCTATTGCAAATTACTTAAAATAATCAGTATAAATTATTAAATTTGTACATAAAAGGTAAACATTTGCTGAAATTTCAAATATAAAAGTATAATTTTTTACACAAACTAAAAAGTAGGGTTAAAACTACAGAATGGTCATATTTTAGGGTTTTTTTTTGCAATTAATGCTAAAAAACTATATCTACATAAATTTGAAGACCAAAGTTTTACAAAAGCCCTAATTTGAGGGCTAAAGTACTAAATACCATAGTTTATAGACCAGGTGAAATTAACTACTTTTTTAAGGTTAAAATCCCAATATTATATCATAACTCATCCAAAACTTTTTTTTTCTTTTTTTTTTTTTCAAAAAGCACTTGGCTTTGTTAGGCTTGATTTATGAAGTAATATTATGGTAACATTACTTACCTTGGATTTTTTAACGCAAAAAAGGAGATAAAATAAAACATTTTTTTTAACTTGAAAAATAAAATAAGATTTAATTTCACTAATAGGTCTTGAACTATGATATTTGTACCATTTTAAACTCATGAATTTTTAATTTTAGTAACTCATTATTTAAAAATGGACTATTATACGTTTCTAGTACAGAATATTTTAAATTGAAGAGTTAATAGTATAACAATATCAAATATAAATTGACTATTATACTTTGTAAATTTAAAACATTTTGAATTGAAGAGTTAGTGGTATAACAATATCTAAATGTACAATATCTAAGTTAAAATTTTGGTTTCAAAGAATTATAAATGACTATAATTTATAAACCATTGCTATTTTTTTCCTAAAAAAGGCTGGCTCTATAGCCAACCCCTTCTAAGTAGACCTCTCTTTAAAATCTAAATTTGAATATTTTCTTTACACACTCCTTTTAAATGTTTTTTGTTCCAAAATTAGACATCAATAAAAAATTCAAATAATTTCTTTGCACACTTTTTTTGGAAATCCCTCATTCTTTTATCTTCTTCTTCTTCAATATTTTGTTTCAATGATCCTAATAATCAAGATATTTTTTAGGATTCTTAAGAATTTGAGAGAGAATTAGAGTTCTCGAGTCATTTTTAGGGCTCTTGAAATCTAGAGATAGTTAGATGTGTTAAGCCATTTTTTTATAGTTCTTGAGAATTAAAAGATGGAGATACTTAAGTCGATTTTAGTTTCTGAGAAATATGGAATGATAATTAGAGTTTTTAAATTATTTTTTAGGATTTTTTTAAGAAAAAAAGATCATTAGAATTTTGAGTTTAATAATATATCTTCATTTATCACTATAAAAACTTAATTTAACTTAAAGCATTTTGATTGTTTAAGATCATTTTACATGATCTGTTTTATCAATTGTGTTTAAAAGGGTGTGTGGGAAGAAAAAATAATTTAATTAAGAAAGAATGTTCTAGTTATTTTATATTATTTGTACTCATTTGTGTCATTTAATACGAGGTTATTTTTACTTTTAAAATTTAATAATTAATGGGCAGGAAGAGAAAAATTAGGTGTCAACAATAACAATAACAATAAAATGAAAAAAAAAAAAATCATGTCAGATGAAAGAGGTAATCACCATATTGGAGCATCTAAAAGTGCTCAAAACCACGTGAAGTTGGGGTTCATTATTATGGGATAAAATTGACAATTTCAGAATTCCCAATATATTGATAATAATTTAACACAATTTATTTGATGTTAGACATTTTAAGACGCACCATAGTATTACTAAAAAGAAAAAGTCACATACAACATAGGGAAATCAACTTTGTTTTTTTTGCATCTATTGCCACTCCCCACTCCCCAGATTGTTATTATTGTTATGATTATTATTGTTATTATTTGTTCTAGTTTGGATTGTAAAGCATGGGCATTGAGCTTCTTCTCACTAGGCTAAGCGCCAAGATAGCCTTTCTATCTCTTACACATGAAACCACAGGCCAACACATAGAGATAGAGGTGAGACAAAAAAAAAAATAATCGTTTTTAACTGACTTTATTCCAACTGTATTTTGTTTTGTTATAAGTCAACTAACTTACTGTTTCGTGGAGTCCAAACACATTGTGTGGCTTAGGCCTTGCTCTTAGAGGAGGATGTGATGTGTTCAAATCCGTATGACGGATCTAGAAATTTAGGATAAAACTTAATGTTAGCCCCTGAACTTTACGTTTAATCCTATTATGGCTCCTAATTTTTTAAATGGCCTATTAAAGATCCTCAATTTATTAATATATTACATTTTGGCCATTTTGTCACTATTCCATTACAAATGAACAGAGAAGTTCTAATTTTGACCCACGAATTATTATAAAATTTTATTTTGGCCCTCAAATTTTAAAACATCTATATCTTAGCACTTGACCTATCAAAGTGTCTCATTTTCATCTCTACAGTCATTTTGTTGATAAAATAAACAAAAAAGAATATGTGTAACTCACATGAGTCTTCTAACAAAGATATTTTAAACAATTTGAAAAACAAAAATGAGGTAATAGAAAATTTTTATTTTATTTAAAAATATTTTTTTAAAAAATTTGTTTTGATACAAAAGTAAGCGATCCTCTTATAATCACAATTTAGCTTTGAAATTTTTATGATTTTCTCTGTATTCATCATACTAAGTGAGTATTGTATTAAGTTCAAATATAATTAGAATGTACTATATTTTAAGTTTTGTCACAAAAATCTCGAGTTATCTTATATGTGTATTTTTAAAAAATTGATTTAAATATTAAAAATACAGTGCATCATAATTATATTTGAACTTATTGTAACATTTACCCAATATGATAAGTCCAAAAAAGATTAAAAAAATTTTAAAACTAAATCATGATCACAAAGTGATCGCTAATTTTTATGCCGAAATAAATATTTTGTTTTTTTTATATAAAGCAAAACTTTTCTACTACTTTATTTTTGTCTTGTAAATTGCTTAAGATATTTTTACTAAAAGCCTCATGTGAGTGACACGTGGTTTTTTTTGTTTGTTTTTTCAATAAAAAGACTATAGAGATGAAAATGAGACATTTTATGTAACACCCCCTAGCTTAACCATATGATTATGTAGGTCAAACTAGGAAGTATTATCCTTTCATAAACCATATGTTTATTTTTGCAAAAAGGCAGACCAATTTAAACTTTTCAAGCTCTAAAAAGAAAGAAGCTGCGTGGTATTACTTTTTGAAAATGTCTTTACAAAATATACAACTAAAAAGTTCTTATCAGTTTATCTTGCCATCAGCAGTTATATTTACAACACACCAAAATATCAAAATAGAAAGAAAACATCGCCCATAGGTCAAACTCATCTACATCTGTATGATCATGACGACAAGAAAGCATGCTAGCTAACCAGCAACTCTATACATCATATACCTCCTCATCTGCATCACAGGAGCTAAATGAGCTAATGCTCAGTAAGTAAAGATCATGCATGCTCGTGAATGTGTTTCATGCATAAACTTTCAAAAAATCCCATTGTACTCTTTCTTTCATAACTTTCATTTTGATGCACTTTTCTTAGAAAACATTTCTTTATAGGGCCCTTGAGTACACTACAAAGTCACGGTAGTCTGTAGGCCGTGCCCACCTGTGCGGGAAGGAAACACATGGCCAATGTGAACCATACCTACCCAACGCAGACTGACTAAGTAATGCACCTAATAAATCTCATAGCACAATGCACAGTCCCGGCAGTCGATAAATCGTGCCCACCTATGCGGGAAGGATACCTATGCAAACCATACTTATCCAACGCAGACAGACTAAACACTGTACTTAAAACATATCTCGTAAAATTAGTACAATGGTACTACTTTAAATCCAATGTATGGAAAACTTCACTTCTTTAAAAATCATGCTTAAATGATCATGTCATGCTCATGTCTTTCATGAACAAAATAATAACTGTATAAATAACGTACAATTGAAATAATACACATAAGCATGTAGAAAAACACCTTGTATCTACTACTGTTTTTATGATGCAGTTAAATTAAATCTTTACTTACCTTATGTCTGGTAGAAAAGATAGTGGAAAGAGTCAGTATCCTCTATGGCAAGGTGTGTGAAAGACCTAATGTCAAATTTATTACTAAGATGATCATTACAATATAAAATGCTTAAAGAAAATAATCACAAGACTGAAATCACAACTATCACAAAATCAAGAGACCTAACTACAAAATGAACTAAAATGTCACCTACTTTCACCAAAAACTAGTCTAGTTGGTTCTAAATGGTACCATTTGGTTCTAAAAATATTTGGACAGCACCTCCCCTATTTTTAGGACATCCCCACATGATTAAAATCATGGTTTTAAACCTGTAATAACAGTCAACAAGCCAATTCCCACATATACACCTCAAAGAGGATCACTTAGAATAACCTAGGTACCCTTGAATTCCTTTCGATCTAAACAAAGTTTAAAACTAATTCTACACTTATATGTCATCATAACCAGCCACCAAATGAGTGAAATAAATAATAGGATCCATAAAATATACACTC